>JAQPZY010001551.1:1017500-1255000 GCA_029931535.1 Margaritifera margaritifera | reverse complement strand
TCATTGACTTATCAGTAATAATTATGGGAATAAAGTAATCCAAAAAATTAAATATAGAGAGGATATTTTCTTTTCCTACGTTAATACCAGATATATTTCATAGTGTGGTAGAAATAAAAAACGTGATATGTTAATGAATGGCGAAGCTTCGAGTTAAAATATATCGTTTTTGTACCACAATATGAAATATATCCGGTATTAACGCAGGAAAAGAAAATTTTCTTTTTAGTATCTACCAAATTTGCTTCTGAATAGAAGCTTAGAATATTAAACTCACTGTTCAGCACACCACCCCAAACTTTTTCGTAAGTTCACCTGATTTCAATCGTATTCATTGGCTAGTCATAAAAAACAACAACACATATCAGCGATCTGAGAGAACGGTATGTTTGGAATGACCTAATCTGTTGTTATAAATTACATTTTGCAAAAAAGTTTACCGTTTCTGAACACAAAAGCAAATCCGATTGTGCGATACAAGACACTGTGTTTTAACAAAGGTCATAACTTCGTTAAGAAGCAAACGGCGTCAAGTAAAATTTCAATGGCCAAATATAATTTCCCTTGCCTGCAAGGAAATACGGTTTCCATTATTTGTTCTAGCTCTCAAAATACTGGTCATCCTTGCTGCATGTATAACTTTTATAGGCACACACAATCAATCGTCGCATGGCATATTGGGAAATCTTGTATTTTCACATGTGAAAATATAAGGATTTATTGTTCACATATGAAAATATATGAATTAAAATATATGAACAATTTTAATTTTCTTAATTTCACACACACACACACACACATACACAGACACACACGCGCAATCAGTAGAACATCGAAAACTTTTTTTAAATGTAGTTTGTAGATCTATCATGTAGATCATGTAACCTGTCCTTGTTTACCTTTCATCGGAATGGTTATTATAACCTGGTACAACCGATATACAGGTACAGCGGCTTGCATGCACTGTATATGGTTTATGTGAGCGATATCATTCTATAATATTATATTATCCACGCATGATGCATGCATTGAAATACCTATTTCTTGACTGGACCATGTCTCTTATGAATATTCCACAGGAAGGTAAAACCAACCGGTCATCCTGGTCGACCTATATCTTCGTGTTTGCCCGCTGGTATGTAAAAAGGGGCGAATACATCTATTTGGCAAGCATTCAGTCTAAAACATGTCTCAGGATAAGAAAATTAGTATAAATATCACTTGCGCAAAGTTCAAAAATACAGGTAATGCTTCTTTATAGTCCTTAAACTTGAATTAGGGTCTAACGGCAGCATTTAAATTATCCCCCAATTTTAAAAAAAAACATGAGCAAATCATAACTCACCAAAGGAGTAGAATTTACCTGGGGCCAAGCCGGTCTATGAGAACAACGGATTGTTGTTCTTGCTGTCGATCATCTTGGAAATATTTTTTTTTAATAAACCTTGGATAAAGTCTTCACTTCTGTGCGGGTTCCAACACACGGCTGCTGCATTCGGGGCTAGCCCCGTCGACCTATGTTTTAGACCTATGCTTACGGTTGTAAAGGGAAGACGTTTCGCACTCTTATTATGGTAGGAGGTGCTATACACTTTGTGTGATTTTTATCCTCGTCTGTAATATTAGAAATTAAGAAACATTGCACACACCAGCTTTATTTCGCATCAATGCACTATGGAACTCAGGAATATATGTATGGAAAAACGTCCCAGAGAGAAGCGCTTGCTTTCTTAACGAAAGTCAGCCGATGTCTCAACTTAGAAGAGAGCCGCTGTAGCTCAGTTGGCAGAGCGTTGGAGTCGTAATTCAAGGGTCGCAGATTCGATACTCGTCTAGGCCATCCAGGGTCAACTGACTGTGTTTTCCTTGAGAAAGTCACTTACCTCCCATTTCCTTTGCATATTGTAGTCAATAATGTTTTAAAAGTGCCGTTAAAAATCAAGGAACCAACCAAACAACTCAAATTAGTCTTAACATATATTATCATATAACTTTCACCGAAGTTCATACGATAAAAGTTGTACAACTTTTAGCCACGTCACTTAGCATCCCTGTTGGTAATGCAGATACTTAACTGTATGTGATAAGTAGTTTTTCAAATTCATGTTCATTTGACACGACATTTATAAATCTTGTTGTTGCAATCGGCTCATGGAATATTTCATAAATTGGTTTTATAAACATCATATCAAAGGAACACGTACGTAGTATCGTCCATGTATTTCTGACATTTAACAAAGTGCTGATATTTACAGAACCCCTTAGTGAAATAAAACTATATATGAAGACTGCATAAATGAATGTTGAATAATTCACGTCGAAGCCGTCTCGTATCGAATTTAAAATAGAGTAAATAGCAACTCTCCTCCTCCTTCATTATTCTTTTTATCGGTTTATATATATATATATATATATATATATATATATATATATATATATATATATATATATATATATATATATATATATATATATATATACATTCTTAATTTCCGGTTTCTATTTACACAAGTTACAACTTAGTTTACTAAGTATGATTTATCAACTTCACATTACTTGTGTAGGGGCTCTTACGGGATCAAAAACAGCGATTAAGCTTTCATATCGATGAAAAATATAAACAATACATCTTTATTTTAGAGCTGTACTAACTCAACATTCACCAAACAAATACTATATCGGCTTGCATATGATACAATATATCTATCGGAAATTGCCAAATGTGCAGAAGTAGTGAATTATTTATCTCTGAACTGACTGGGTGAATTGATCTGTCAGCAGACACTCCGAGTAGTATTTTCCCCATTTCAATACAAACTACTGAGCAAAGATCGCCCTATTCTGTGGAATACACCTGCACCCCCCCCCCTTTCCTAACTTCCCCTCACTTCATAGGTTGATAATATAAATATGAGTGACTTAAGAGAGTGGTAAGATTGGGATGACCTAATTTGTCGCAGTAAATTACATTTTTGACAATTTTTAAAACTATTTGATCATATCTGACCTTTAAGTAAGTCAGATTCATCAATGCACCACAGCATCATTCTTGTCAAGGAAGTACGGGGAAATAACTTAATAGAGACGCGAACGGCGTTGAGTCAAATTTCTTCAGCAAAAAAATAATTTTCATGTCTGATAGGTAATGAAGTTTCTATTTATTTGTACTACCTCGCAAAGTGCGCGTTTTGGTTGCTGCAGGTATAACTTCTGTAGCACACATAATCAAGTGTCGCATAGCATGATGGGAAATCTTGTATTTTTACATGTGAAAATATAGGAATGAAAAAAATATGAAAATTATTTCGCCAATAAGTTTCTATATTTCACACTTAAGTATATAACAAATGTTTATAGTATTTCATAAATGAAAATGGCTTTAAATGTATCAATTTTGGAAAGCTAAAAGTGGGATAAATTGCGACTTCCAGTTAGGAAAAATCTCGTGTACGAAATCTAGTTGTTTTAATTTGTAAGGACTTACTCTATCTGGATTAAATTGCCGGAAGACATGAATGACATCTGTTTGGCTCCAGAAAAAAAAGTTCTTCAGATTAACCAAATATTCTCAAAATACTTTAGAAAAACGTTCCTTTTTAAATAATAAATTATGGCGGTGGGATTTTTTTTTTAAATGGAGGATAGGAGGGTGGGTGGCCTAGGACTTTTCCAAAAGAATGTAGAGGATGTGCGGGTGGATAGCCTAGGGTTCTTCCCCAAAAATATCTTTTAATCGTGTGTGGGGGGTAGAGTGTTGGTGTTTGAAATAAACGTATTAACAGGTGGGTGGCCTAGAATTGTAAAAAAAAATTTGGCGTATAGGAGTGTGGATGGCCTAGGATTTTTTTAAAAAATTGGTGGATAGTAGAATGGGTAGCTTACATTTTGTAAATTTGGCGGACAAGAAGGTGGGTGGTTTAGTTTTTTTTTTTAAATGGAGGATAGGAGGGTGTGTAGACCATATTTCTTTTTTCAAATTGGTGGATAACAGGGTGGGTAGTCTAGGGGATTTTCTTTTTTAATGTCAAAAAGTTGAAGGATTGCCTAGGTATTTTTTATATTGGAGGATAGGCAGGTGGGTGACTCAGGACAAATGATATCTCGTTTGAAATTTCTTTATTTATATTCGGCCTATCAGCGATTTTCATTCTTTTAAAACGGTATTTAATATAGCACCCCACACAGGCCGGTTCCATTGCAAGTGAAATAAATGAATTTTATGCAAGCATTCCACCATTAGTTGATTCAGCCTGTAACGTCTAGAGAATCAAAATCCCCGCTAACTTCAAGAAAGACATCGATACCAATTTGATGTTTGCATTGGGTGGGAAATTCAAGTCTTCGAGTTCGGCACGAAACTCATGCCAATCGTTTAATTATGACGATAAGCGGAAACTCATGCGAATCGTTTCATTATGACGCTAATAAACGGAAAAACGTTCTATGCACTTTGCTTTGCAAGCAACCAGGAAAAGATAGAGTGATCTGTTTACGGATGCATGTGTCATGTTGACATTATGTAGGTTTGTTTTACATTGTTATATCTATATTGCCACATGGAGATCGTCATGCATGATAGTGTAGTATGATTGAGTATCCGTGAAATATGTCATAGGATGTCAATTATTTTTGCTTAAACTAATTTACATAATTACATTCTTTTCATAAATTGTTCCTCAACTATGTTCTAAAAACCTGCAGTTATCTTTTCTTGATAGAGTGTGCTACACTACATCTGAAGACCTTTAAATATTTATTAAATACAACCATAATAGGACCATTAACAAGGACTTACTTTTCGCATATGTCTGAGGGAAATAAAGGGATACAAACACTCCAACAGTGCGATAGATTACAAAGCATATTTACATTGTCAGCAATATTAAAATACTGCCTTGTTCATTAATATGATTTATTTGCAAGAACAATGTAGAAGGTGTGCAAAACTTTATTTTACAAACACGAAGTTAAGAATGTGACGAAACAGTTCTAAATATACAGAACTTTTGCTAATGGACATTTGAAGGGAAAATACCTTGAAGAACACCTATTGTCAGAATTTAAGGTAAAATAATATATTCAAACCCTCTGTAGTGACTATGCAACTCCAACTTTCTGCAACTGAATGGAACAAGATATGTCTCTTTGAATACCAGTTTAGTAGCAGAGATCAAGACATTTGAATTTCATATGAAGATGAACTAAAAGAAAAGTGGAGGTTCTATGAACAAATATAATTAAATCATATAGCAAACAATGCAATTGTTACTGAGTCATGCAAATAATTTCTGAACACAAGCATGGAAAGTCGGTTTCAGAAAGACTAGATGTAGAGATGTAGTGCAGATTTGGACGGGGTAACACTACTATGCAGAGGCAGTAGAGTCTGCAGTGTTGAATAAACTTGATCTCTACTACCCCAGCCACACAAAACTGGTATCTTGTGGTGAATGGCCCACCCAATGTAAACACCAAATTGGTATCCATGTCTTTCTTGAAGTTAGCGGGGATTTTGATTCTGTTTCTGAACTTGAATCAAGCAAATTTTATTTAGTGACCATAATGCATTCTGTTGGAATATTGTATTATTTCATGCTGGTCGTCTTGATAAATACAAACATGGAGCAAATTTTAATAGATTTCATCAGCAAGATACCATCATGCTTTACAAGCTTTAAGAATATATTGTCTTTTAAAGCAAAATTACTGGACGTGTCTCAAGCGTTAGACAGAGACATGAAGACATAAAAGATTATCATATATACCTTGGTGGTTCAAGATTTTAGAAGCCAATAATATCACTCATTATCAGCGTCAGTTGTAATATTTGTGTATTGTATCAATCATATTGTGTTTATATTTACAAAAGAAGAGAAATAAGTAAAGAACAAATTAACATGAAATATTAACACTCAAACTGTGCAAGTTTTCTTGCGATTTAGAAGAAGTTGAGATTTATCAACTTTCTACAACCTCGTAAGAAGTGGATCTCATGTGATTTTCCAGAGTTTTCAGGAATTGGAAATATAAAATAAGTGCTGATTTATTTGTTTTTCATTATCTTGCGATTGATTGGAAAATGCTACATATAATTTGCAGTATTATCTCTCCCCTTGCAGTTTCAGAAATATATGGATTGTACCGATCAACACAATTTCCTGCTTGCGATCACAGGAGGACGAAGGCATGACATCTAAAATCCTACATAACGATGATTCAGAAGCAGATCAAGCAGATCTGAGTGATGATGGCATGTCACTTCAAGAAGGTGAATAATCGTTCCTGGTATTGTCCCTAGATGAAACAGATGACATTTTAACAGTATTAGAGTCTGACGTCAGACAACAACTTGACAGTATAGAGTTGAAAATTCAAGAAGAAAAATATATGCAGGTAATAGGAATGATCATAAACATAAATGATGATATACACAAGTTAAATGGAAGTAATAGATGATGTACTACTGAAGAGTGGGAATCTGGGGTCAGAATATACAGAGAGGGAGACGATAATATTGTTCTCTCCAGAGATCACGATCGGAAAAAGTCTCATTGATCTAATGAAACACAACTGCGTGTGTCAACGTTTTCTCCCAGAGTTTACACATCTCCACATCTGAAAAAAAAATCACCAATCGTTTTGCTGCCTACTAGGAAGCAGGTCTGTTGCTAAAGTACATGGCACATCACATTAAACAGGTGGAATGGTCCAAATTGCTGTCTCCCGTGAGCATAGACAGATTCATTAGAATGGTTTGGAAGATCATAATGCCAATCCACTGGGCTATGTTTGTTAAGTTTCTGCAGCACATCCCTTGTGAAAAATCTGAGGTTGTTGTGAATTTGATGAAACTTCTGGATATGATCCAGGTAGGATTTTGACAGATTGGGATGATAGAGTCGATGTTGCATATGAAAAGGATATGAAACGAATCCCACATTTGCTCTCCATTTCGAGATAATAAATTATTATCGATGAAATAATTATCATTGCTCTGGTCGAACGTGTGGGAGATGGTTACTATTTACTTTTGTTTGCAGTAAAGTCATCCTTGCCATTTTGACTTTCTCAATGGAGTAACTTCATATGCTGGATACTGCACCAATCTTCCGCACTACCGTTACAGTGTAGAAGAGCGAGTTTAATCTTCTAAGTTTCGATTCTGGAGCAAGTTTGGTATATAATAAAAAGAAAATTTTCTTTTTCTGCGTAAATACCGGATACATTTCATCTTGTAGTACCAAAAACGATATATTTTAACCCGTGGCTTCGACACTCGTTAAATATCACGTTTTTTGTACCACACGATGAAATATATCCTGTATTTACGTAGGAAAAGAAAATATCCTCTGTCTTAAACATTTCTCGATACTAAGTAGCCATTTATTTCAAATTTTTGCTGTCCACAATTTTGTATTAAAATAATCAATGTATAAATAAATAGAGATATTCAAAATTCTAAAATCTGACGCAGAAAAGTTCAAAGCTAATATCACCAATTTAGATTACTTCTTGGTTAGTGTTAGAGAATTTGGAGAATAATAATTTAATTACAGACATTGCTAATGTAGACAACAAAAGATATGGAAAAATGAGAACCAATATTAATTACTGAACCTTTTTGTGACAATATACATTTTTTTACTTTCCAATTAGCTAACAATAATAAGATTAACTATAATTACGATGGTGGTGGTGGTGATGGTGATGTCGTCGAGTTAATAATAATAATAATAATAATAATTATTATTATTATTATTATTATTATTATTATTATTATTATACCATCACCACCACCACCATCGTCATCTTCGTCTGTCGCATCATCATCATTGGTCAATATTTAGATATTTAGTTTCACGTCTATTATTTATTTCCTCCACCCACATTATTGGTTTTAATTCACCTATTAATTCGATCACTCTCTGTCTTGTTTCATAGGCAAAAAAACAACAACAACAAACAAAAATTGTAAATGGTCAGTTCGCGCTACTTATTCCTAATTTTACATTCCACCTTACTTTTGTCATTTACTTAATCCTGTAAGTTTTTGTCTGTAAACTGCTCGCATATTCTTTAGAGTCTCTATTTGACGCATATTCTTTAGAGTATCTATTTGACGCATATTCTTTAGAGTCTCTATTTGACGCATATTCTTTAGAGTCTCTATTTGACGCATTTTTCTTTAGAGTCTCTATTTGACGCATTTTCTTTAGAGTCTCTATTTGAAGCATATTCTTTAGAGTCTCTATTTGACGCCTTTTCTTTAGAGTCTCTATTTGACGCCTTTTCTTTAGAGTCTCTATTTGACGCATTTTATTTAGTCTCTATTTGACTCCTTTTCTTTAGAGTCTCTATTTGACGCATTTTCTTTAGAGTCTCTATTTGACGCCTTTTCTTTAGAGTCTCTATTTGACGCATTTTCTTTAGAGTCTCTATTTGACGCATTCTTCTTTAGAGTCTCTATTTGACGCATTTTCTTTAGAGTCTCTATTTGACGCATTCTTCTTTAGAGTCTCTATTTGACGCATTTTCTTTAGAGTTTCTATTTGACGCATATTCTTTAGACTCTCTATTTGACGCATTCAATACACCTCTTCAGCATAGTCCATTACACCTTTTTGACCTAAATAAAGATTCAAAAAAATAAAATTTAGATTTATAACTGCAGCGTTCAATTATTTATTGTATGTGCTGTATGGTTGTGAGATCTGTGGGGTGACAAATGGTGATGCAGAAAAAATCAGCATCTCAGGACATTGCAAAATTATAGAAGATGACTGTCAACGTTTATTTAAGGGAAACAAATTTAAAATGAAAAGAAGTCAATGGGAAGAGATAGCGCCAAATTAAACTGATATGCCTCCTGCAGAGAACGGACGAAAACGAACTTTGTAACAGCACATTAAATATTTGTACTTTTTATATTTATACAAAAAATCGTTTTACGGTACTGCAACATATTTAAGGTTATATCGTGTAGAGGCAAGTAGTAGTGTGTCTTGCTCGAGGACACCACGGTAAACCATCTTGGTTGATCCAATAGTTTGAATATATTCCGATCCTAGCTGCACATAACATTTCAAACTAACTAGGACCTGAAAAGTTCTGGGTTTTCCCTCTGTTACATGCATTCACTAGATGTGACACTGTCTCTTTTTTTCGCAGGGATAAGAAAGAAAACTATATGGGACGTATGGACGTCTTATTGTAATATCAAGATAGTGTTTATTGCTGTCTCAGATGTTCCCGACACAATAGAAACAGAAGAAGTAATAGCTGTCGTTGAAAAAATGTGTAGTTTTTATGTATAGTAAAACCAGAAGTGAGATTTAGGTTAATGCCGCCAGAAAAAGTTATTCACGCAGAGAACATGAGCACTTGATTATATTGTACCCACAAGTACTTCTTCAATCCAACAGTGAGGACGTTCTGCATACCAAGGAATTCAGTACTAGGGTCTGTTATTAATGTTAAAGCCGTCTCTTCCAGACCCTGCTAAAGTTGGATGTGTTAAAGTAAAATGACGAAAGCTGGGAACCATTCTAGAAGGATTCGTTGTAGCTGGGATAAAGGCTGTAAATCATTCTGCAAATGTGTAAATGCCTCTCTTCAAAGTACTGCTTTCTGCCTTTTTGGAGCTGATTTTGACAGACGGTAAATCAGATAAGTTATATGGATTTGATTCCTAGAAGGATTCTTTATTGCCGCATTATTGTTTTAGAATATGCAGAGGCACATGAATCATCGATTGCACCCAGAGAAATATTTGCTGGCACAATATAAACAAATCTAATTCGGAAATGACTGTAAGATTGCAAGTTCTAATGACAATGATATATCTAGCATATGGTCTTATCAATACGAATGATATGCTTAGGATTTTTATTCCTTATTGAAAAAAGCTTCTACAGAAAAGGAAAAACGCCCTTGCATTTCAATACCGGTAGGTAGACAATATTTTATTTACATCAGAAATGAAACTATTTCTAAATATCATTCAAGCTTTAGCAATGCATTGAATACACTGTATAGTGTCATGCGAAGCTTACATTTCAGGAGCAAGATACAAACTGACATGTCTGTAGACCATATTGGAGGATGTAGGTTATGTTCCTATGACCGGATGTGAGCAAATATGAGCTTTCATGCACATTGATCACCCTACTTTGGCTATGTATTAACCCTTTGCATATAGATGAATTTTTGGGCACAGACAACTAATTTCTTTCCCGTAGACTACAACGTTAATATTTGGTGAAATTACTATACTTTTGTGGTAAGATATGCAATTCACGCTTACATCATATGAATGATCTATCCAAGAGAACATTTTTAAACGGATAAGAATGATTTGCTCGTTTTTGACAGAAATTCGCTTGTAGGTGCCCACTATAAAATCCAACATTGTGAGATCTCCCCGTTTGCATCCAAAACTACCTGTACAGCAACAGCGATAAAATAAAAATGACTTTAATTTTAAGCCTACTAATGCGTACAATTTTTTCATATGCATGCTTTTTCTGAAAAATTACGTTCATTTTTTCCGGTAATCACATTTATCCAATCAGCCACCTTAATTCTTTTGAATACGGTATTTAATACACCACCACACATAGGCTATATTCGTAGCTAAAAAAATAACGAGTTGCCTGTGACCATATATAGTACATAAAATAACATAAATTCTATATAAAACGACACAAAAATGTATAGCCTAGAGGCCATGGATTTAACCGTAAGTAGGCAAAATTAGGATTGCAGCCATATCTTATTTTTATCCTAGCTATCTAAAATATTTTCTGCAAATTTCGCACTATTTTATATAAACTATACACAGATTTTACATACATCCACCGCACTAGTTAGAACGATATCGCCGTGTGCCCGAAGAGTGAGTCTAAGTCAGTTATGTATATGTTGCCTTACTTTGTGCAATGTTTATTGATGATATACACCCGAGGTTCAGATTCAAGTTGAAAGTTACAAAGCAAATCAACAGTTTTCTTTTTGTCTCCACATGCAAACGACCATGATGTTTTTCCCCTCAGATTATACTGTAATTAACACGAAATATTAAAATGAGCCGAATCAAAATTATTAACTATTGGTGAGACAAAAGACAGACGAACAAACAGACTGTGGTCAATATTGAAAAAAAAGTGTTTTCTTACCTTTCGACTCTAACACAGCAAGAAGAACCAACATACACATTTCTTATGATGTTAACAATTTCTTCTGGTATGCCACAGCTTCATCTGATACACCAACGAGATTTGCAGTGTATTGTGTCAAATGCAGCTTTGAAATCAATACAGTTGATGACACAGCGTAGTTGGTTTTGTATGCACTTTTATATTATTTAACGTAGTGAAAATATTTGATCGATGCATGATCTACCTGCAAAGAAGTAAGACCATGGAGAAGACTTTGCCGCAATTGATAAGAATATGATGCCTATGTTGTTCTTACAATATAATGTGTCTCCCTTCTTAGGGAGGGTTAGTATTTCACCCTTCTCCACTCCTGTGGTGGTTCCTCCATCGTCCAGGTGCTAACAATCTCCTGGTATAGCTACTTGAGAATGGTTGAGCCACTACCATTTGAAATTGAAATTCTCTGTGATGGTGTCCCAACCGATCTCAGCTCTTGGAATATTTCCGAAGTGAAACGAATCAGCATTCGCCGTAACGGCAAGCTGATTCCCACAAACACTTACATTCGTACGTTCAACTGCTCTACTTTGCCTATATTGATCAAAAAGGGTTCTTGAATATTGCAGTAGATCGTTTTATTCCAAATCATTTGCGGTGCTTTAATTGCCAGAAATATGGCCACCACAAACATAGCTACAAGTGGAAACCAGTTTGCCCAAATGTGGTCAGGAGGGTTACGATGGCTCGTTCTGCACGGAGAAAATCTCTTGTGCGAATTGCCAGGACGAACACTATTCTTATTGCAGAGACTGCATTAATTGGAAGCAAGATAAACCCATACAACGAGTGAAGCATGAGAAAATTCTGAGCTTTTCTAAGGCCAGAAAATTTGTGTAAGTCACAACTCCACAAAACACTGCCGGCCAAGTCTATGCCAGCGCAGCGAAGGTGGAGAATAAACTTTCCACAAATTATGTCTGTACCCAGACAGACATTACCTGGTCACAAGGCGAAGCCAAGTTTAAAGTCTTGAATATCCAAAACCTGTTCAAGCAGCCATTCAAACTGAAAGTGAGGCAGGAAAGGCAATTGGCCCTTCCAACAGTAAAATTAGTAAGAAAACCAACGATACTAGCGAAAAACCGGCAAAATCCATTCCACAAAATGAGCAGCAAACCGCTGACTCCAGTGGTCGTTGCAATAGTGTGACACATCAGATTTCCAACTCTACTGCTGAGAACCCAGTTAGATCCGGCCCAATAAAAAAGCGGCAATTCATGCCCTAAACCAAATAAAAGAAGGATTAAAGAATCTACTAGACTTACGAAAGGATCTGGCGATCCTATCAAGCTATTTAATAAGTTTGGGGTCTAGAGAGTATGGACACTCGAGATCCCCCTGATACCTCACATGGAACAGCTCCCGGAAGTCCCGTACTTCCACTCCTTTCATAAGTATGTCTCACAACATAATACAGTGGAATTGCCGAGGTTTAAAGGCAAATATTGATGAAGTTAGTCTTCTACTTAAAGAACACGACCTTGGTAACAGAAAACGATAGAGTTAATCTTAAACACTTCACAACGTACAACAACTTATCAAGAAACACTGAAAAGACTGCTGGAGGAGTGTCCATCATTATAAATACCAATACTCCTTACAACCAAATTAATCTCAGTGCTATATTACAGGCTATAGACGTTCGTGTATCCATGCCCAAAACTCTTATACTTTTCTCAATATATCTCCCTCCAAGCACTCCAATCAATCACTCTGATCTTGACCATATTATTGAACAGTTGCCAACACCTTTCTTTTCTTGGCGGTTTTACCGACCAGATACTTGTTACGTCAGCGAGTGAGGGAAGAAAATAGAAGACTATTTCAAAACGTCATCTTTACCTTTTAATGATAAGTCATATACCTACATGGATCCTGCCACAGGAACCTACTCATCCTTAGATCTGATCATCTGCAATCCATCTCTTTTACTTGACCTCACTTGGGAAGTTGCTGACGAACTATGTAGTAGTCACTACATTCTAATATACTTAAGAAACCTTACAATACTTACAAACCTCAAGGGCTCGGGTAGAGATGAAAATTGAACAAGACAATTTGGGAAACGTTTCATTCCCTCTGAGAATCAAATTTGATAACTAATCGATTTGACAATGTAGTGGATCCAATATATCTATTTACAAAGATACTCCCTGATGATGGTGAGGATACAATACCAAAATCTTAGCGATTCCTAAACGTGGCAACAAACCATGCATACAAATACGCCATCAGGTAATCGAAATAGGTCCTTAACCATTTGAATGCCAATTGAACAGCTGTATATCTGAATAATTAAATTATTTTTTCGTCAGTATGATTTCAATCAATCTGATTGGCCCGGCTTTTTTGAAATTTTTGGATTTATACCTGTATGAACCGAAAATTTTTTAGCCCCGCCCACTTGCACTACTTTTTCCCACATTCGCGTTGTACTTTAATCGTTGTAACATATTTTCAAGCTGCATTGACGTAATGTTGGTTTACATCAACAACGAGGGCAATGTGATCATATCATAAATACAAAATAATACGGTGAATGAAAAAAATAAACAACAAACAAATTCGACTTTATAACACTCTAAAAAGATAAAGCTGAAAGTTGGATCGATCCAAAATGCTAATAATCGTCGTAGAAAAGTGTGTGTGTGTGAGGGGGGGGGGTATCAGCCGAAACTGAAGCTAGGTTGGGATTTATGGAGATGGTAAGAGTGTTTCTCAAAGGAATTTAATAGGGATATATCCTGATACAGCAGACAAGTAAAAATTAAACTGGGTGAATCGAATTAATGAGTTTTAAACCAGATGTTTAAAAAAGTAAGTCAAAGCCATGCTATGTTTTAGTGTGCAGCCTTGCAATCTCTCTCTCTCTCTCTCTCTCTCTCTCTCTCTCAGCCACACACACACACACACAAACACACACACACACACTAGGTTACCTACAAACAAACGCACATTTCCATAGATCTGTCGATCAAAAATACATAGGTCTAAATTATATTCGGCCCTTTAATTTGTCATTTATCGAGGATATTTTATTTGAAACAGTATAAACAACTGCTTCGATTTTTGCTTAAGAAACGATTCTTCATTGGTACTAATCACAAGCAGCCCTGAAAGAAAAGATCTTGTTAAATATACATATTTGTCATTTCCGGTAAACTATTGACAATATTGCAAAAGGTAAGTAAAAAAATCTTTTTCTTTTAATAGTGAATACACTAACTAGATTTCGACATCGGGAAATAAGGGTAAAATTCATTAAACAAATCAAAATTAATGTTGCAGTTTAATCATATGCGTATTTTTCCACCATGGATTCCACTTTGGGTATTTGAACTATATAATTCAATGGAGGCTGCATATATAATGATTTAATGACCAAGGGTCAGTTTGTGCCATGTTGTTGAGAACTTATTGCTGTATTCTGATTGGCGGTGTGCAACTTTCGACTGCTGATAACTATTTGGCATGTGTTCATGCACGCCTAACAAGGTTAGAATTATCTATTTAATACGCTTTTTTAAAAACAAGAATTGTAATTATTTTGTCTTTACTAGATGTAAAATTTAATTATAAGGATTAACCAGTTTATTTTTTCACGTTCATTGAAGTATGAACCGAAAAAATGCTCTGCAAACTTATGTATGAACGTAAAAACATATATGGTCAATCCTAAATTAAAAATCGTATATACAGAGCTAAAGCTATTCGTCCCATTTTAAAAAGCGAGAGAAAAACATGAAGATCAAATGTATCGAGGTTGAAATCTCTCTCTTGTATTAAATCAAATATGAATATGGTACAAAAAGTCATTGTCAAAAATAAAATCAGCTGTATCAAACATTTAAAGAAAATCTGATGAAAATGTCACAACCCTACCATAAATCTCAAATAAACATTCTCGAAAAACTCCTCACAAGATAATTTTTTGGAAACGTCCGCCGTGTCAAAAACCTGAAAGAAATGATTCCTCTAAATTTCATATCTGCTAATTCTGAAGATTACAATAAACCTTTCGCTCTCAGATGAATTACAAAACTCTCTTGATCGAACCCATGACACATCAGCTAGACCAGATGATATCCACTATCAACTTTTTAAACATTTACCTGATACAGCTCTCAATACAGTACTAAACATTTTCAATCAAATTTGGGAAACTGGTAACTTCCCGCAGTCTTGGCAATAAGGAATGTTGATGCCGGTTCCCAAACCGACCCTTCCAACTATTGTCCCATATCATTAACAAGTTGTATTTGCAAAATCATGAAATGGATGATGAGTGACAAGCTCCTCTAGTAACTCAAATCCAACAAACAACTATCAGACGTTCAATGTGGATTCAGACACCAGAGAAGCACATTAGACCATCTTGTTAGACATGAATCATTTATTAGCGAAGCTTTCATTAAGAAAGAACATATAGTTGCCATCTTTTTTGACTTGAAGAAAGCTTATGACACCACATGCAAGTACGGCGTGATGAATGATTTATTCAACCTAGTTCTAAGGGGCCGCCCACCTAGGTTAGTTTTTGAAAGATAGAAATTTCAGAATTATGGGTGACAGCACCCGTTCTGAATGCTACCTCAAGAGACGGGTGTTCCACAGGGCAACATATTGTCAGTCATCCTAGTCAACACCAATATTAACAGCACTGTGAAAATGCCTTAATGCAGAAACTGACTGTTAGTTATATGTCAACGACTTTTGATCTGCTATAGATCGAAGAGTATGCATACTTTTAAACGTTAACTACAGATAAGCTTAAATAGAGTTCAAAAATGGGTAGAAGAAAACGGGTTCAAATTTTAGAAATCTAAAACTGTATGTACTTCTGCTGATTGCTTCAAATTCATGCTGACGCAAAGCTCCATCTTGACTGTTGTTTTCTTTCAGCTGTGAAGAGACCAAATGTTTTTGGGCTTGTTTTCGGTCCTAAACTCACTTTCCTTCTACATATTAGATACCTCAGGGATACTTGTAAAAAAACAAACAAACCTGGATTTGATACGAGTCGTGGCAAACATAGATTGGGGAACAGATCGGAAGGTCTTGCTTTAGTTATACAGGTCATTAGTAAGATCGTCACTTAATTGTGGCTCAATTGTGTACGGGTCAGCCTGTAAATCTTACCTCCGGGTGAAAGATACAATCAGGGAGTTAGACTTTGTCTGGGTGCATTTAGAACTTCTCTTTCAGAAAGTCTCTATGTTGAGGCAAGCGTACCATCAATTAATCTCATACAAACAAAAGTGGATCTTCAGTACACTACAAAACTATATTCTAATAGATCTAATCCCGCAAATGATGTAGTCTTTAGGTCCAAATACCAAACTATGTGTGCTTAGAAACCAAACTACATTCCACTTTTGGCATACGAATTTGACTTCAGGCAGAAACAGCAAATATCAATGTTGGAAATACTGCAGAATTCTATCTTTCAGAATTTTCACCTTAGTTATCTACATCCCCCAAATTATATTTGATTTTTGTTAATGCAAAGAGTCTTCTACAAAATCCTCTCCTTTTTCAGAGTAAATTCAGTGAAATCAGAACCTCCTATCGCAGCCATACGTCCCTGTATACAGACGATTCGAAAGATGGAGACAAGTTTGGAAAGCTGCCATTGAAACACCCCGTGACACCATCTCCTGACGGTTACTGGGTAAGGCCTTCATTTTTACCGCATAAATTACAGCCATACTCAAAGCTTTGAACTACATTGAAATCTCTCAAAAACAAATTTCAGTATCTTTTTGGATTCCCTTTCCACACCGAAAGCTTTTCAAAACCTTAAATCTGACTACCGGTTAATATCCCAGATATTATAGAAGCATGATTTGCGCATATAATATGGACAAATTATTCTGTACTGATGGTTGCCTAGTCACATTGGAATAAAGGGTAATTAAAGGGCAGATTAAGCAGCAAAAACTGTTTTATCACAAAATGGCGTCAGATAAATAGATCTTTTTGAAATTGACTGCGCATGCCTGGGTTTTTTAGGTAACGGTAAATCCTCTGAGAACTTGTGAGGTTTTATTCGAGGGGACAAACCTATTAACTTATCCATCGGCCATCGATAAATTGTTCGTAAGTAGTAAACAGAATCTGCAACGTCTTGAACTAATTTTGTAAGCTATAATACTTAAACGTCATCCAAAAAGTACCATAACAAATATTTTTATTACAGTTTATTACAGAAGAAACAAGTTTTATTTTACCGACGGTATCTTTAACCAATACGGCTATTTATCATGTCACCTGAGAGTTGTCAACGATCTAATGTTAATTATGTTGCTCAGCTGCTATAAATGAGAATACTCTCTCTCTCTCTCTCTCTCTCTCTCTCTCTCTCTCTCTCTCTCTCTCTCTCTCTCTCTCTCTCTCTCTCTATATATATATATATATATATATATATATATATATATATATATATATTGAGGCTCAAGCTAAACCCAGAACAAATATGTCTTCTGTTGATAATATATTTGCACTTCACGGACTAATTACATTCATCTAATTAATTCAGATACAAACTTATTTAGCACATTTATTGATTTTAAAAAGGCATCCGTTTATATTATAAGATAATTGTTATAGTTTAAGTTTGCTAATATTGGTATTAGAAGTAGAATATTTGAAATAATGAAATTCATGTATGCTACTGTGGGCAGCTAAGTTAAATACAATAGTGATCTTTCATATCAAATGTATTGTAAATTAGTGTACGACAAAGGTAATGTTTATCTCCGTTTTTATTTTTAATGCTTAATAATGATGTAGAGAACATTTTTCATGAAAAGGGTATTGATGGTATTGACAATGGTATGATAAAGATTTTTTAAATATTATATACTGATCATGTTGTATTGTTTTAACAAGTAGATTACAAAAAAAAGACTTGAAATGGAAATTAATAATAAATCAATCTACGACTAAGGTAATGATTTTTCTGGAAGGTGGTAGAGTCGTTAAATAACGAAGATTTTAATTTGATGGAACTGAAATTGAAATTGTTAGTAAATTTGTATAATTAGAAATTATTATTACCACAGGTGGGTTTTTTAGAAGCTAAAAAAACTATATGTAATTTATTTTATATTTGTATTGCTCCAGTTATATCACACAGTGCAGATGTTTGGGTATTTATTGTTATTGAAAGAGTTCATTTGCGTTTTTTAAAAAATTTGTTACGTGGTAAACAGTCAATTTCACTGTGTGGTTTTAAGAGACTGATTTATATTGTATATTATTAATATGTGTCTGTTATTACTTCACTCTTCTATGAAATAATTTTGTATATTTATATGTTTGCAAAACGCCGAGAAACTAATATGCAATAACGATTCTATTCTACAAAGAACGCACAAATATACAATAAACACCAGATGTTGTAGCTTATACACAATGAAGACTTATTGCATTGTCTCTGAGTCCTCTAATTAGGAAAGATTAGTGGCTTGTCAACTATATTAGCTTTGCATTTTATGCGCACGAGGGCGACCGGCTAAGAAGATAATTATTTTATGGTCTAATAAAGAGACTAAAATCTTAGTTCGAAAGTACATCCGTTCATTCTTGTAATTTACACCTAGCAACTGTATTTCCTTTCCTGTTTGCAATATAGTTAAAATGTCAACATTCGAATCGAAGTGTTCGAATTTCTGTATAAAACGAGTAAGTTTACTTTTGATCGTATAATCTTATACTCTATACATTTTCATTTATTTATCCGCTTTGTGTTTTCTCATAATATAATTCTCTCATTTGCCTCTGTTTCGTGTATTTATTTATTGTTCATTCATTAATTCTTACGTCTCCTCTCCCACTTACCCATTTTCTGCTCCTACGTCTGTTTGCTTGTCCTTTTGTTGGTGCATTCCTTTTAATTAAAAGTCTGACTGGCAAATAGAAAGATGATTTAGAATATTGATATTAGTCTAAATAATATATTTTTTCTTTTAAATTGTCAACAAATCTTAAGGCAAAATGTAATAATCAAAATTGAAACAACTGTCTTGGAAATAATGCTAAAGATTATTGTTTCTTGTTTTGAAAAATGTTTGAGGATTAAGCGGATCTCAAACTGTTTATATAAGTAATTTTGCGTACCCTGCTCTCTCTCTCTCTCTCTCTCTCTCTCTCTCTCTCTCTCTCTCTCTCTCTCTCTCTCTCTCTCTCTCTCTCTCTCTCTCCAATAAACAGTGTTTTTCCTGACCAACTCTATTTTATAATTCATTTTTGTTAGCAGAAAGCGCATTAGAGGTTTGTCTTAAAACTTGTGTTTTTCTTTATGAGAGTCGCATTTTTCAATTAGAGATAATTTCTGGCGAAGAATAATACTTGTGTGTGGAGGTAATGAAAAATATTAAGAAGGCCGTAAAAGGGTTTCACACATTATTTATATTTGTTGCATTTTATTTTTAGGGATTATTATTTATTATCGTTTTACTTTATTATTTGTTATTGTTTATTTTTTGTATTATTCACATTGTTATATTTATTATATTTTATTTTTAGGGATTAATGAAAAATTAATTGTTCTCTCTGAAGGTTATCATTCTAGTGTAGTGCATTGTCATTGTCCTGATGGAGTGTTTCGTATAAATGCTTGAAAGGCAACATGGTCAAACTTTCCTAGCATGTATGTTTTACCTGAAATATTAGTGACAATAACGATAAGCAGTATTCGTTGCAACTTTTCTTTACAAGAAGTCTTATCGTTCATCAGATGAATGGTCGAAGATTTTTTTCAAACGTTCTTATATCACTTACAAGACGTGAAAAATCATTTGCCTCAGTCCGTTTAAACTATATAAGTTAAAGATTAAAAAAAAATGTTTTCTTTATTTTTTTGAAAGTGATCAAGTGGATCTATCATTTTGATGGCAAAGTTACAGGTTAAAAATACAATTTTTTTCTGTTGTTTACAGTAGTATACCTGTTCATATATCTCTCTTTGTTTGCAGGTTTATTAACTTTTAACAGATTGTATTTCGTTGCAATCTTTACTTGTTCATTCATGTATTTCGTTCATTCACTCAACCGGATTGATTGGTGCAATGCCCCCTCGCTGTCAAACCACGAACTGTCTCGGGATAAGTGGAGAATCGAGGCAAAGGGAGGTAATAATGTGAAAGTGGTCTCATAGAAAACTTGATTTTTTCAAAGTATTTTATTTTTTTCCAAGCATCTTTTATAATTCCAAATAAGATAACTTGACAATCGGTTTGTCTTTATTTGAAGGAAGGACCTAAATATATAGATATCTTATTATTATTTTTTCATGTTGACATAGAAGTACACATAAGGTATTTGAAATAATTATCAATGTAAAACAATTGTACATATTTCACTTCACACGACAAAACTACATGTAATGAAGCTCAAGGAGTTTCCTCTTCTTGGATTTAAAAAGTTAAGTCACGTAGAAGGACTAAAAAAATCTTCGAAGGATTGTCAATTTGACATCTTTTGCGCATTGTTGAAATGCTGTGTTCAACCGCATGAATGAAATCCTTATCAAATGCAAATGTTTTGACTTTTGCATGTGTACCTGTAACATTAGCATTTGCGTCAATTCATCGGCCTAAACACATTTGTGTATATGTAGTTTATTTAATGTGCACCACTCAGCTACTGTCCATTACATAATTTTCATATGCTAAATGTACATTAATATCCTTATTTTAACATGTTTATCTCTTGCTAGAGATAAAATACGCTTACAAAACCAAATTGTATTCCATTTTTTGCCCAAAATTTTTTTTTGACAAAAATCACCACATTGGTTACCCCCCCCCCCTGCCCTCGATAATATTTGAGTTTTGCCAAGTTAAAAAGTCCTCGATAAATTCTCTCATTTCTGAGAGTAAATTGAATGAAATCAGAGTGTCCTATCGCGGTACATTCCTATATACAGAGGATTCGAAAGATGGAAACAATGTTGGAGCTGCCGTTGCAACACCCCACGCAACTATGTCAAGCAAGTTATCAAATACAGCCTCCACTTTCACTGCAAAAATTTCGGCCATACTAAAATCTTTGCACTACATTGAAAGCCAATAACAAAAGAAATTTCTTAATCTTTTACGGATTCCTTTTCCACACCAAAAGCCTCGCAAAATCTTAAATTTGACAACCGTTAATATCCCATATCTTACAGAAGCATGATTTGCTCATATAATCTGGAAACAGTATTCTGAACTGTTGGCTGACTAGTCACATTGGTATTATTTTAATTAATGGGCAGATAAAGCAGCCAAAGCTGCCATGCAGTCATCCCTTTATGAATAAAACAGTCCACATGCTTACTTCAAATATTATATAAATCAGCATATTTTGTATACTAAGCCAAATATGTGGAATGAAAATTCCACTAACAAGCTTCATAACATCGAACCCATCACTGGAGAGTGGTATCCCTCATATAGAGCATATCGCAGAGACTTTGTGCCGATCGCGTATATTACATACCTGTCTCATGCATACCTTCTAAAGGGTGAACGTCTACCTGAGTGCATACCATGCCAGTGTCACTGATAGTGGAACACCTTCTTGGCGAGTATATCGACTTCCACCCTGTGAGACACAAATTGTTTGACGTGAACCCAATTGAGAAACGATATGATTATGTAGCACCCGTGAACATCTTGAACCTTTTGAGGGAACGCAGTTTGTATACCAAATTTTTACCCAATATTTTGAGGATTTTGTATATTTTACCTATTTATTTAATTTCGTATACATTTGACATAATTGTAGCGTTTTTACATTTTATCTTTTATTTTATAGTTCTTTGTGCTTGCATTTAGTTGGAAGTATTTATCTTCCTCAAAAGTCTCATTATTGTACTGATGTGCCAGTAAATTCTAATACATGCATACACGAACATTGTTAAGTCTACTTATCCACCCCGTTTATTAAATACCTTGTGTTAGGAATATACTATTAATCATCTCTATTGGCACATCATTACAAACGGGACTGAAGGTGTTTTACTTAAATTGCATAAAGGGACCATTAGCACATTTTGCAACCGATAGCTGTGACCAAACAATTAAATTCGATTCTTTAAAGATTTGTATCCACGAAAATTTGGTCAGATGAGTTAATTTTGAAGGCTGTAGTTCTTTAAAAGCCCTCTCTTTCATTTACTAGTTTCATCTAGGTGGTTTAGCCCACATATCATATTACATCTCTCACAAGAAACATTTTAAAAACTCTTCATTAGAAAACTGCTCTTAAAAATTGTTTCTTCTAGATTTTACGAGTGCTTTAATAACTGCGTATTTGTCCACAATACGAGATAAATTTGGGAGGTAAAATGAAGTGATCGTGAACATTTACAACAATGATTGTGAAGCTGGCATTGGTGGCAACAGCTAATGCTTTACCAAAGATGGAAGAAGATTCGATCATATAAAGACAAAGAAGTCAGCCTTACGTATAAATAGATTAATCTTTTAAAAAGGTTTATTCACCCGCCTTGAACCTGAAGGCAAAGGATGATAAGGTATGGTAAATTAATTTGCTAGTTTCATATTGCTAACGTGTTGTTATCTTTAAAATAATATTTTTATTATAACATTAATTTATTAGTAAGACATATTTTTGTGAAAAGATCTTAATTCGTTACCTTTATATGGTATTGATTTTGTTCTAACATTTAATTTTTGAAAGGAAACAAAAACCAGTTCCACTATATGTATCAGTATGCTTTTAACTTTGCAAACAAGCTAAATTGAAATGTATACCCAACAAATAGTCAATCAACTCCACTGTTACGAAAATGTATGACAGTTCAATTAAAATTTCCGTTGCAAGCTAATCAAGAAAATGTCTTGAAAACGATACGTAAAGCGGACTTTGGCCAGCTACTGGATTGAGAAAATGAAATACAGTCATTTGACATGAGTGGAATATGTGCTTCTTTCAATACTTATACATTGCAACATAACCACAATATTATTGACTTGTAGACTGCTCTAATGATAAGACAAGCAAAAGCTAAGAAGACCGTTTTATTCGTAACATTTTTATAGAATATGTGGTACAAAAATTCTCAAAATTACATGCATGCATGAATGGAGGTATATGTATTGGGTTTACTGGCATGTCAGCACAATACTGGCCACGTGGTGTCGATTAAAAGTTAAGTTATAAAAATATAAAATTAAGAATTGCCTCAAAAACAGGAAGATCAAAACTTCAAAAAAAAGTAAATGCACTACACAAAAAACATGAAAGAAAAAATCTGAGAATCCTGTAAAGTTATATAAAGAAGATAAAGGAAAAACGTATAAAATCCTTAAAATATAGGGTCAAAATGTTGTTAATAAACGTCAATCCCTCAAAAAGTTCAAAGAATTTCTCTGGTGGTGCATCATCATAAAGTTTCTTAAATGAATTCACATCTAAATACTTCTTTCTCACAGGATTGAAGTTAACACACACGACAAGAATGTGTTCCACTGTTGTGGACACTGGCATTCTGGTCAAGGTCACCCTTCAGAAAATATGCACGAGTCAGGTATTCATGCTCTGTGTGAGATCGGCACAATTTCACCTCATCTCTTTGATTTGTTCAAAATTACATTTTATGATGTCATAATTTTGTGTATATATATATATATATATATATATATATATATATATATATATATATAAAATACAATCAATCATTCATACACCATCTTAAACGGAAAAAAACTAAACTTTCTTCTTCCTTTTCTATATTTCCCATTTTAACCTGACGCACTTTATCCCCATTTCTTTATATTATTGTGCCATATAAACAAATAGAAGTGAGCATAACCTTTTCATTATTATTCTGGCTGTATTATACTATTTCACCAGCCTACAAATTTTTATTGGATTTGTGTATGTATGTATGTATCTATGTATCTATGTATGTATGAATGCATGCATATATGCATGTATACGTGCTTGTATGTATACATCTATAGGGCTTAACGGCATGTCAGCACACTCCTACCTTAGCAACAAGAATATTAGATGACATGTAATAAGAGAAAGAAAAAAAAAAACACTTCAATGCAAATAACTTTCCGATAATTTAGCACGAAATAATCTTTGTCTTCGAAAATGGCTACTAAGTTTTTATGTTTCGGTCTTAGAGGGAAATACTTTTCTTCATGATGTAATTGGCCAAACTTGTTTTGGCATACAATGACAGTTTTGCGTTTTCTATTAGTTTATGTTCTGGGGGAAAAGGATAATTATTGTGTTCGCCACCTGGATATGTCAAGGATACTTCTAATATATAACCAGTATTACGTTCTTAAGGGATAAAACTGACATCAAGGTCTGTAATTTCCTACTCAGATAGGAACTTAAGACGTTGATTGAACGTTGTCATACCATCCCATGGGAACAAAGGGTATCTATCAGCAGTAATTACAAATATGATGCTGGTTTTTATAGATCATAATTTTTTTTATCTCCTACAGACCATTCTTGGCATGTTTTCAGTTATTAGACATTTGTCAAATACTGCCTCTTTCCTTATGCAATGAACTAAATTCAATCTATATCAGTTATTAATTCTAATCTAGTTTTTCCATTTGCAGACATCTTTTGAAGCTCAACCCGAGGCCACTAAAGAACTAGGATTTATACTGTTGTACACATACTTTTCTAAATTGTTCAAAAACGTCACTCGGAAGAACTGCATCACTTGCTAGATAACGATCCTGATTTACCATAATTTTTAAGTTCAGGATTTTAAAAATATTGCAAGTATGTTGCTAATCTTACTCAAATATATATTATTTTATATTGGAACAAAAAGCTATATTGTTTTCATGGCCCATGTAATCATATAATCATAATTTGGCATGGTTTTTATTTTAGAAGAAATTGCTCTTCAAAATATTTGACCGATGTTAATCCTCCATCGGAAGCAAGATTGTTCACTATTTTTTCCAATCATGAACTTAAAAACTGAAATCTGTATGTAAAACGAAGACCTCCCGAAATGTTTTAAAAAATATCTTTCCATATTTTGGGGAATGTATTTCATATCAGAGTTCTTAAACTTCCCAATACTTTGACGTAAAATATGTCAATCGAAATTGTGTAACCCATGATATATTATTCGAATGAACTTTGTTAGCTTATCCTTTAAACTAGAGCATTGTGCGCATCACTGACAGTGATCTCGTACTCTCTCATCTTGTAAATTAAATATCGATCATGGAGCAATAAGTCACATATTTAAAATCTTAATTTTCCTTTGACAGTGCCATTGGTTCCACTTTTTGTACAATTTATTCAATTTCTTTTTTTAAAAAAAACAGTCTATGATTTTAGATGCTACACGTATTCCGTATAAACAGAATCTAGGGTCTATACTCACAACCCTGTATGCAAAGCAGTTAGCTCTGAGTGAGATTTTTCTCAAATGCAGAGAACAAAAAGATAACCCTCCTATTTATTATCTCAAGGTCAGACAAAAAAAAGGAACTTGAATTTGTTTTCGATTTCCTTAAAGTCTAAAATGTCATTCACACCTGCTTCTGGTAACTTAACTTTTTGTGGACCATTAACAGAGAAGTGAGATATGAGTAATACTATGAGGTGATGGGAGGTCATACGGGAATTAAAATTACGCCGTAGGTTAACAGGTCAAGATGTCGAAAGTTTATAGGGAGAAAGGGTCAAACATTTATGGGGACAAACGGGAATGGTAATGTTAACAGTTTTGTTATCACAATCCAACATACACCCTACAATCCAGCAGCCGCTTTTTGACTACAATTCAGTACACCACAAATACTATCCATTATCCGCTTTTTTATTATAATCCAACACACATCCATACTATCTAACAAAAAGGGTAGGAGTGTTTATACACACACTTTAAACCTACATACATACAAACATACTATCACATAAAGAGGGTAGGGGGTAGGACGTAGAAGAAGGGGGATGAAATATACACACTCTAACACAAACATACTACATTATTGGAGTGTTTATAGACACACACTATATGCTCACACACATATTATCACACATAAGATGTGCTTAAAACTAGGCGCGTTAACCTACTTCTCCCAGTCTTCCTTTCCCTCCTCCTCAGGGATCCAGTCTTTATGTCCCATCTTTCTGGAATTTCCTGGATCTTCATCAAAATCTGGTTCAGGCGCTGACACTGCTTCTCCTGCTCCTTTAAAATTTTTTCCTCCGCCCACGTCTTGTTGATCATCCCTACATCATCTTCCATTCCTCCTCTCACGAACTCTTCTGAGCGAGGTAGTCTCCATCTTCAAGTGCCTCTTGTGGGGGCAACACTCCAGTTCTTCCACCCGACCTAGTATAGGCTCCACTCTTTCCATCAAGCTGATGGCTTCCATTAGCTTGGCCACTTTGCAATGTTGTCTAGTCATTCTTCTCAGCAGATTCAACGACGAATGGTAAAACTTATTGATCTGTTGATCTTAAATTTAGAACGTGCGGCCATTCGGCCATGTGCGTTCGGTTAATGTGCACTACTTAATTACTCTTCGACGCATTACTGTGTGCACCGCACACTTATCAATAACTCATGCCAGGACGAGGAAAAGGCCGAAAAACGCCAAATGTAAGAAATGTGGTCGACTTGCACCTTATCTAGTTGTATTTTAAAAGAATTTTGAAAACAAACTTTGTACTTGTGGCTGTGAATAGGGGTTAGTTATAGAGTGGTTAAAAAGAAGATTATTATCCTATTTTCCTAAGCATATGCACTGATATTATATTTATTGTTATTATAAACGGGTTGATTCCAACTTAATTACTGTATTGTGCAGTGGGGCTCTGATGGTCTGGGCTTGAAACCACCTTGTATTATTAATTCTGATGTCCAGGTCATTGGGTTGTTGTTCTTAATTTTTCCAATCGTTTCTGCCTTGTGCAGCGAGGCCTTATGCTATGGGTTTGGGACCACTTTATAGTGTCTAGCTTCTAGTTGTGAGACAATTTTCTTGGTCTTATCCTATGGTACATATGCTTACCTTATTTAGCTTTCAGCGGTATTTTTGATAATCAGTTACCACGTTGTTCAGTGGGGTTCTGGTATTCTTTATTATTTTAGAGTGGACCAGATTGATGGGTTGATTTACTAATTACCTTGTTTTTCAATGGTTGCCACATTGTGTGGTTGGACCTTATGGTCTGGGTTTAGGACCACCTTATAATGTTACTTTTCTTTTGAGGGTCAGGAAGTTTGTGTGTTGCTCCTCGGGTACCATCAACGAGTGGAGAGAGAGGGATAGTGAGTAGTTTTGTGTGGGTTTTTTTTTTTTTTTTTTTTTTTTTTTTTTTTTCTTGAAGAGTATTATTTATTATTCCTGTCGTAGGATCGAAATAGGTGCATGCTAATTAAGGTGGGGAAGGAGAAGTTCTATGAGTTCTGTTTTGCTGTAAGGATGGTGGTTTTCACTAATCTTTCCTTTTCCTTATAAGCAAGGAAATCTTGGGAATTTTTAGTATGTCTGAATTTGTTAAGGGCTTTTTTTCTCCGTTATGGCCTGCCTACATTCTTCGTTCCACCAGAGGACGGTTCGTTTGTTTCCCTGCACTCCCGTTTTGGGAACGCACCGCTCCGCTGCAGACGACAGTGCCTTAACAATATTTTCGTTAAAGGTATGCACAATGTCGTCATATAGCATGGCGCTGTCTATCCCCTCATTTCCCAGTCCGTCTTATCTAATCTCCACTTTCGGGTAGTTGGGGTTTCGTTTTTTTTTTTTTTGCATTTGTACGTGTATTGAGCTTAATATTGGAAAGTGGTTAGTACCTAGTGTGCTAGATTGATCAACTTCCCAATCGGCAGCTTCCGCAATCTTAATAGAGCATAAAGTTAGATCAATTGCTGTCATTCTCCCGTTTTCAGGGTTAACTCTGGTAGGAGAGCCATTATTCAATAGTACCTGATTTGAAATCGTGATCCACCTCTCAATATTACTACTCCTATTATCTAAACGGGTTCCACCCCATTGTTCGTTGTGAGCATTAAAATCTCAACAGATAACGATGTTCTTCCCTATGTCACTAGCTATATTTTGGAATGTTTCGGCTTGTATGATTGGTCCCCCGCCTGGGTCATACATGTTTACCACCATTAAGGGTTTTTTGCCTGTGTGTTGTTTGATGATTTGGAATTTCGGGAGTGGTTCGGAATTTATAGGTTGATGTGTGCCTTCAACAGACTCACTTGACAGGGCGTCGCTGACAAATGATGCCAGACCTCCTCCCTGATTTCCATTAGGTCTTTGTTTAAAGTAGCAAGTGGTATAGCCAGACATTTTATAGGATTTGTTATTCGCTCGTTCAGATTAGTCACTTGTAGGCACTCAATGTCTGATTTATTAAATTCAGTTTGTATTTTTATAATCAGTAACGCGATGTTTGTAGCCCCCTGCAGTTCCACTGCCAAATACGGATTATTTGCTTTGTATCCTCGGTGGGTGCTTCCTAGTTACATCTATATTGTGTCTGTCGGTAGCATTAATTGCTCTAGGTGCCCTGGTTATAATCCATAATTTGGTGAGGGCGATTATTCGGTCACATACAGTATCGGCGTGTAGATAATTGTCCTTATTTAGCTTCAGTATCCGGTCGATGATATCCGGTATAAGTTCCAATACTTGGATTATTGGGATATTTTGGTTATGCTCTTTGTTGCTATTTGTTTCTGTTGTGTTTTGTTTTATATTGGAGTGGTTATTTCTTGATTCTATATTGACTTTAGTGGGGACTTGCATTTTTTCGGCATCTTGTCCAGTTTGTTGGGGGGGGGGGTCAGTGTGGATTGTAACTGCCCTTTTTCTGTTTCTTGGGTGTGGTTTTAATTGTATCCTTAGGGGATTTTATCTGGTTGTGTAAACGTTTTTCTTGTACATTTATTGTGTTGGTGACTTGTAGTCTAGGTGGGGTAGTTTTTTGGTTTTATTTTGGGGTAGTTATGTTTATTACAGCTTTATCTTAGTTTCTGGGTCGTGGTAAAACTGGCGAACGCACCGCTTTATATGCTTTAAGAACGGCCATGAAGGAAAACATCCTTCAGATTCGGTTCGTTGACGTGAAGGAAAACATCCCTCATACAGAATACATTCCTAACACAGAATACAAATTGAACAGAAATTGCGCGAACCTAAAAGAAATCATTCTTCTAATTTGTTTTATTCACTTTGGTTTAACATTAGGTGTGGGAGTAACGAAACATACACACTATATCCACAACCACACTATAGCCAGAAACACAAGAGAGTGGGAAATGGATTTTTTAAGTTTTGGTTTTTTAAGGGAAAGACAAAGACATACATACACAAACATACCAAAAAAGTGGCATTGTGTTTGACTAGTTTCTATTTTAAAGAGATCTGGGCAGCCCTGAAAAGGACCGTTTTGCATGTTGGCGGTCCTGGATTTTATCGTCTATTTCAGGGACGACCTCGTCGTGCCATAGCCCTGACTAAGGTGCAGGGATGCCTCTTTCACTCATTGAACTCTTCTCCCTCATGTTGTTGCTGTTGCTGCTGTTTCCATCTAAGATGTTCTTGGTATTTGTTATGCTCCTTGTTGTCTTTCTTCCTCTCCTCCCATTCTTCGCTTTCCCTGATGATCTCATGCAGGATTTCTTCCACAATGTCTTGCGCCATCTTTAGAAAAATGGTGGTCATCTTCGCCGTACTCCTATTAATCAGGTTGTGCCTGACTCTGTGCATATGCACCATGGCTTCACTCAGTTTAGCGATCTTGTTTATTTTTAGTTATTGACGAGTCAACGATGGGTGGTAAGACTGGTGAACGCACCTCTTTATGTGTGAGAAGCACTGACGTGAGGGAAAACATTCCGCACATTCGGTACGCGGACGTGAAAGAAAACATTGCCAAGATCGATAGAGAGAATGTTAAAGAGAATGTCAATAAAATTTGTTTTCAACAAACAAACAAGGCAACACGATTTTTGTCAAAATCAACATGTTTAATAAGAAGGAGTTTCTCTAACTCAAACGGGAATACAAATTGGAACATTTTTAAAGATGAACATATTTACAAGGTTGAAAACTTTGTGGAGTCAGACGAGACTTCCAATGATCTAAGACACTGTCATTTTGCCATCGATGCACACGTTTTTGAGCTAAATAAAAGTAATAGTCATAATGTTCACAAAACCATCTTTCTATTTTATCATCGTTCCTAAAGTACTCACGGTCAAAACAACTCACTAAATGTTCTAATAAAAATCCAAGACTGCGTTGATGAATAAAACACACACATTATTGTCCACAAACAAGGGAATCTGATCCTTGTTATCTCACATTATTGAATTGAATAAAGACAACATTTCTTCTCATACAGGCAATGATGTCGTCTTCCAGAGGAGATAATCCATAAGAATCACAATATTCCACATTGTCATCGTTGGGAAAGTTAACAGCTATCCAATCGGTTCCAGATCGATGACTGTCGTCTGTGTTGATGACATAGGCTTGAACGTCTTTAGGTTTTCGATGAGGAAGTTAATCTTTAGCACACACCACATGATTCCGGGAAGCTGTGTACGAACTGTGAGTGAGAAGGTAATGCAGTTCCCAGATAGGTATTGAAAAGTCATTAGTTCATACCTGACTTTTTCCTTAAAAAGTTCTGTCAAGCAAGTCGATGAACAACGGGTAGTCTCTGTAGCCTGTTGCAAGAGTGCTTCAATGCGTTTCGTCTCTGAGAAGTCAATGGAGGTAAGGAACAGTCACACAAGTCTGTATACCACTTTCGCAAAATATTCTCTTCTGAGATGAGAGTCCATGCATCTTCCAGATACTCTTCCAAAGTTTCTTCTTTACTCATCATCAAACATTTGTCGTGTTGTTTCTGACTAGGGTAATCAATTTGACATCCACAACAATGTTCCCTGGTCAGTTTTGTGATTCTTTCAGCCAATGCACCAGCAAAACAGGAGACCACATGTTGTTCTTGTTCTGGGCATCATGACATCATGACTGTATTCTTGTCTTGTTTACTTGTGGTTTGTCACTTTGACTGTAGTTGTTCTGGATTGAAAACATACTCCTCGCCTATCTCCATTGGTTGTTCAGTTCCATATTTTCTAATAGTCTGGGATCACTTCTCTCAAACTGTTGATTTCCAGAGCATTTTAAAATTTTGCATACAAGATGACGCTCACTGTGTTTGTCAGAGCTACTGCAAACTGAAGTTCCACACAGAGTTGGCCCGATTTTATAGGGTGGAAATGTCCTTCGTCGCTGCCTTGGTATGGAGTGAAATCAAAGCTCCACAAAGCGTATCCTCCTGCAAAATCGTCGTACGAAATACCGTGGCTGCTTTTGGTTCCTAACTATCTTTGCAAAGTTAGGTTGTAAAGGTCTGGTACACAATGTCTGGCCATTTCGGGTGACTCTGTCTTGGACACGTTGAAGTGTTGGAACTCGAAAGGATTTTGATCGATGGCTCTGCTATGAGAAATTTATGATCTTCGATCTTGGCTAGGAGTCCAGAGGCAATAGTGAAGGGTTTCACCTCTTTGCGTCGTAGAGGATACTTGGCTGTCGTTCTACTCAAAGTTTGACTGATGTTAGGTCCCACTTTAGGTAAGACTTCCACACGGTGCACGCAAAGTCTGGCTTCTTCGATGCTCGTTTTGTACTCGTTAGCATTAGGCATCAAATGAAACATGGTGCTACATCGATTCAGTCTCAGGCGTACATCCACGCCATTTCACAAATACTTGTTTTGCAACTACATGTCCAAATGCAAACGATCCATGATTGCTAAATACTTCCTTGTTTCATTTTCTTTTGGAGATCGTTAAATCCAACATTGTGGTCTGCATCATGATCTGCAATCAACGCGGTGTGGTTGAACTTGTCCAAAGTGTCAGGTTTTCATACCACAGAGGCATCCAGATGTGTGTTCTTTTTTTTTTTTGTTTGTTTGTTTGTTTGTTTGTTTGTTTGTTTTTTTCGTACGTAAAGAGATTTTCCAGGTACACTCGATAAGGGTAAGTGTCCATGCTGCTACTGACTGCTAGTTTGTTATTCAAGTACAAATCTACTTCGCTGAACAACGAATGCATGACATTGTTGACGGGGGCTATTATAGCATGGGCACCTGGATTTGTTTTTTTTCGTACGTAAAGAGATTTTCCAGGTACGCTCGATAAGGGTAAGTGTCCATGCTGCTGCTGACTGCTAGTTTGTTATTCAAGTACAAATCCACTTCGCTGAACAACGAATGCATGACATTGTTGACGGGGGCTATTCTAGCATGGGCACCTGGATTGGTGTTGTCTACTTTGAGTACTTTGACTTTCCGGTACAAGTAACTGTAATTCAGATTGACGAAATCTTATGTTTGTTCTTTGATTTCGAAAATTAGATAGGTGCTGAGGTGGTCAAAGACGACACAGGATGACATTCTACCCATTGGGATTCTTGCATCGTCATTATCGTTGGTGGCATGGCAAACATATCGAGTTCTGAATTGGAACAATTGAAATAATCTCGGTGCATCATTTTCCTTGTGTTCTTCAGTCAGAAATCATACAATTCTGTTACCGCTCCTGTCTTTCTTTTCTTGTTCTTTTTCTAAAAGTGCTAATGAGGTCGGAAGGGTTTTCAAAGTCTCTTTCTGCCTTGTCCTTGCTGTGGTCTAGAGGAGGAGGTAATGCCTTGGGCAGAAGAGTGAACTGAATTTATAGGGGCGTCTCGGCGCCCTAAATGTCTTTTCCAGTTTGAAGGAACACATTTTCCTTTGACTTTGTTTGTCAATGAGTACGTTTTGAAGAAACTCTTTTCCTTGTGTCAAAGCTGCATCTTTTGACAATGAAAAGCTGATTGTAACATATCTCCTAAACCATGTCCTCGTTGTCGAGCAACGTCTTGGTACACAGAATACACCCATATTTTTTTTTTTACAATTCGCTGCAGAATCGTTTTCGAAAATGTAGTTTCACTGTGACTACTCCTTTGACGAATACAATATTTTGTCCAGGATATCCTTTTATACTAATATTGACACTGTCAAAATATGATTTACTGACAGGAAGATAATAAGGATATACAAATTCTCGTTGAACGAGATCTTGTATTCTCGTTCATCGTAATCAGCTATGGCAAAATCTACTTTGAAAGGAATGACTCTCAGTAACGGAGCAGCGGTGTTTCCTACTACTTTGTACTCGACCACCTCCGAGTACACAATCATTAAATTCAGTTCTTTTTCAATTCAACAGGATAGTGAAAATACTTGTAGAATCGATCGTTGCTGTAAATGTCTTTCATAGGAACGAGAGCGGATCTATCCACCCAGAATATCAAACAAAACAGGACAAAAAGTAATGGCCATCGTTCTGCCGTCAGAAAATCCATTTTAAGACGACGCGAAATGGCATGGTACTCGATCTGTACACTCCAACGACTTTTCTCCACTGCTGAACATAGCTGAAATCGTTTAGATGAGATGCTGAGCATTAAAATAATATCCTACAGGAGTTCTCATGGTATAGGTGGTCAATGGAAGATTGGTTGGTGATGTGGTTTGTATTCGTAAAAGCAAGGATCATTTGTGTCTAACTGTTCTTGAACATGTTCGTTCTGGATATCGACGACGAAAGCGTTTTGACCCGCGTTGGTGTTCAGGACTTGAGTAGGACGAATGCTTCCTTCCAAAGCTATTTCCCAATGAGCTTCATGATACATTTGTATGGATTGAGGTAATTTGGCTGTGAAACAACATAAGGTGTTGTTGGGAAATACATCCACAGAACTGTCACTAGATAATGTTAAATAGAATTGGTTATTCATAGTTCGATGGTTCTCGTTTCCTAGAAGTCACTCGTGGTCAAAGGAGAATGATTTTCTAAAGGTTCCAAAAGAGGGTTGCTGTTGTGCCTGGAAGAGTGGTGACTGCCGTTGGCAGCGAAGCTACCGTTGTTGTTGTTACTGTCGGTAGTATATTTCAACGACGGACTGGAAAGAAGGTAACCAATACAACTGCTGAGTAAAATTGTCTACAATTGTTTGTCATCTTGTTGCAAAGTCAAATTTTCAATGGCTGCTTCGATGACAATATACCATAAACATTTGACAGCAAAAGACGATTTGATTTTAGGGACACGATCTCCGCACCACACTCACAAGAATTGTTTTTATAGTTCTTGAAGAGAGGAACTATGAGAAGGAGAGGTAGCTGCTGTGTTTGACGGCATAGTGGTCATTTCTATTTCTTTAATAGTCGATGATTTGTGAAGCTGCAATCCAAGAATCAAAACTAGGTGGATGCTCTTTCGAAAGAACTTTCACTCCTTGCAGTCTACTTTTGCCCACACTTACGCGTTCTTTGATCGAGAATGATTTCGATATCGTACACGTCGTGTTCTTTGTTAGTCACTCGTTGTAACTCAGGCAAGTAAAAAATGTTCGTTTTAACACTTCTACATGCATGCCTTCCAATTTATAGACAGGAGAATCACCTCCACGAACTTGTCCAGTGACACGACACAATTCTGTCTTCCGGTTAGATTAATAATCTTTGTTAAAAGTGCGATTGGGTTTTCCAATGCGAACCCTATCTTCGGTGTGTAACACTTCTTTATTTTTTCTGGTTGGTGACGTTCCAAACAATCGATCAAACATCATCACTTCGTTTTTCAGGTGTCACTTCTTCTGGTGCACATCCGATGCTACGATGGTACGATTGATTGTAAGCTTTGACGAGACGTGGTGTGTTGATGTGTAAAATATTTCCACTTACGTTCTTTCAAAGTTCTTTGAAAACGTTCCACGACACTCGCTTTTGTTTCAGGATTTTAAGTGGTGAAAAAATTAATGTGTCATTTTTCAATTCCATTTGAAAAGCTTCGTTCACAAATGTGGTGCCTTTGTCTGTCTGCCATCGTAGAGGATGTAGAGGATGTCGACCACTTTGTTTCAAAACCAATTTTAAATCTCTCACTAATTCTGAACTTGTTTTAGTGGTCAAAGGAACTACCCAATCTTACTTTGAAAACAATGACACATAACAAATATTTGTAACCACGATTGTACGCCTCTAAATGAGAGACATCGAATAAATCTGCTTACCATCGATGATCGATGTCAGCTACTTTGGTTTGACTTCTGGAAAATGTTCACCGAATGGGTATGTGTAACGTGTACGTCGATTGGTTTTGTAACCATTGTTGCACATCTTGTAGACGTAAACGTTTGGGTTTGATTTTAGCAGCATGATGCAATTTTTGAACACCGTAACCAGCAGCATGAGCAGGATTGTAGTAAAAGCTGTCTAAAAGTGTATCCATGATGGGGTTGACTGTTTTGTTGCTGCTCCTCAATAAGTTACCCACTGTTCGATACTGATCTTTGGTTGTTCCTGTGTTATTGGTTTGGATTGCGACGAGGCTTGACGTCTCTGACGAGCAATAGGAGTGTGAGTAGTCATATGTTGCTAGGTGACTTTTTTTCTTGATTTCTTTTTTCAGTTCTGTCTTCCCTTTTTTCTTTTTTTCTTCTGCTGAAGAAGGTGTCGACATTATATATTTAACCCAAGCTTTCATGTCGTCGTCTTGAAGAAGGGGAAGATGGCAACAAAGAGGCTGTCATCATAATAGGTCTTTGTGCAGACGGAGTTTGAAATACTTCTCTTGTTTCTTCTGCTTACATCCCTGAAACTGTTTATGTAATTCTCTCTGTGACTTTTTGTTTTTCTTCGCTTTTCATGATAGTCTTGAAATTTGAAATCTCTCAGAGTTGGTTTAGCTCTTTCGTCTAAACATTTCTGTTGAAACCGTTAAAGACGTTGCAATAATTGTCCGTGCGATTTTTCTATTTCCTACAAATCGGTTCTATCCATCAACGATTGTAATTTTTGTAACTGTAACATCTCGGTGAGATTAGGATTAGGAGGTATATTAGGTATCCGTTGTTTGTAACAACAATGGAGTTCCGTCCATCGTTTGTATAGAACTAAAGAGTTTTAACCCTTCCATAAGATCCAAAGATACAAGTGTGATGTCTTTCCAGATAAGGTTGTCCTTTGTATCTTCTTTTCCTGATCTCATCTGATCTCATGTCATCTCATCTCATCATTCCTCCTAAAACAGGCCTAGCAATCGATCCCAATAAAGCAGCAGTCACTTTTAACAAGGGCCCTATCAACATGGGTAGAACTCGTCTTCGTTGAACGAGCAATGTTTTGTTCCGACTGATGGGTAGTTTCCTTTTCACCATTTGGCAAAGAACGTTCCAATGTTTTCCTAATCGCTGTTTCTGCATCTTGGACAAAGGTACCGTTCCATTCAAAACGCTCAAGCAACATTCACACACAGTAATGATGATTTCTTTGGGTGCTTTTTGAATGATTTATTTTCGCATCGGAGTATTGGATTTAGTCAGTACTGAGAAAACATCCTAATGTTTAGCTAAACGAGGAGGGAGTCCCTTTTTTCCTTTTTGGGGGGAAGAATGTTGTTTCTTGTGACGATGAGGGTGTGCACTTCTTGGTAACATCTTTTGTTTCAGGAGCAAAAACACTGAGGTAAATCTTATCCCACATTTATTTTTTTATACTGGAATTCGTTTATATTGATTGTCGGCACGTCGTATCAACTTAACTATGGGCACCACTTGACGATGAGGTGTTTTCGACAGACTAAATCGTGTTAGTTTTTGTTTGAATAAATCCAGTAAACTTTGTAACACACCTGTTCTGTCTAGAGTAGAAGACGTCGTCGGAGAAGTGCAAGTTCCTTTAAAAATGGGTTTCCATGTTTTGACCTGTCACCGAGCGAGGTGGTTTTCGTGAGTACGTGCGCGTCGTAGCGGCAGTAGAACCTCTCTTTCTGGCAGGAGATGTTTTTTTTTCTTGTGACGTTTCTTCTTTGGGCTTTTGCTTTTCTTCTTAGAGTGTGAACATGTTGCACCACCACTACCACCTTTCTTGTTTTTAGTCTGCTGTCTTTTGGGGAATGTGGCTTTTTCAGCTTCGGCATTAGGATCCCGTATTGAAAGGGAATGAATAATGACATATCCTAAAGAGCCACTTCCACAAGGTATGAAAATCATTTCTTTTTGGTTTGAGTATCGATTCTTAGATCCGACAGTTGTGACAACTCTACTTATGTTTTTCAAAAAAATGTTTGTTTCATGTGGTATGTGAATGATATCTTGTGGTAATTGAAGTGTTGTCAAAGTAAACCATCGTAACACTTCTTTGAGACTCGCTTCTAATAAATATGTACACACTTGTGCATTTTTTCGCCACTGATGACATAAAGTGCACGAATAAATTTATCAGGAGGATGAGGTTGAAAGGAAGTCATGTTGAACACTATTAGAACACTGTTAGAAAGAAAACAAGCGAAGGATGTTTTCATAGTTTTTTTTCAGACAGACGCCAAAGGTGACGTATAAATGACAGGACCTCCTTTTTGATACCAGTTGTGAAACAAATTGGTACGAAATCTCAGATTATCGGGAGTGGTAGGTTTTAAATCGACGAGTAAATACTCATGTGGTGTTTTAGTGGTATCGTCCTTCGCATAGTTGAACCAAGGTGTTCCTAACTGTTTCTCTAACACTTGCACTTGAGATTTGTCTCTTGGACTTTGAAACAATACCACATACTGGGCATTGAGACTGATGATGCGATGTGCTTTACTTTGTTGAAATCAGTTTTGACTAACGTAAATAATACTGGCACGATGATGTTCTTTTCGTGTAAGCCAAAGTTTAATTTTTTCTTCGTCTTCTCCTAACATGTCATTGAAGATGACAAGATGTGTTTGACTAAAGTCAGACATGACCCTAACTACTTAACTCGAACGATAGCTCATTGTCAGTCCTTTGACTTTGTATTTGATATGCACTTGTCCATGTCGGTCTCTGTATTGGTACCCGTAATTTTTGAGGCCACCGCTAGCAACACTCACAATAGTATCTTCTGGGTGTTCATCAGTCCATGCTCCTAAACGTTCGTCTTCAATATCTGGGTAATTGTAACCAGGGCGATCGGTGTAAATACAACAGTCTGTGTCAAAGTAAAGGACTCGATCTCTTAAAAGTTTCAAGGCATCATACAAATTTAAAAGGGCATTGACTGTCACGCACGCTGCAATGATGACATTTCCGGACTCATCGGGCGATGCAAACCCTGTCATGTCTTCGTAATTCACCAAGATCAAATCTTCCAGGATGATTTCCACGTGTTTCATAAGTTTTCCTTTGTCGTCCACGAGTTGAAAGTAGTGACTTGAATCTCCCACGTATTCTGTCTTAGGTAATATCGGACGTCGCGCCTTTTTCTCCCCCATAAACAATTCAACATGACTTTGGCAAATGATATTCTTCCTTCGTTCTTTTCCATGATGTGGAAACACAATATTGTACAAGTTAGTCGGTGGTAAGACTTTGCATTTGATCAAACCTTCTGTCACCATTTCAGGGTGGCCAGTAGGGAATCGAGCATATTTGCATATACCCAAGGATAAAAGGAACACACATCGATGTATTTGATTTGCTCTCCATGTGATTCGTCCACGTCGTACAGCAAGCGTGTCGCATTGGTTCATTCTCCAAACAAACTTTCGCGTGGATTCAAAAGTTCGATTTCCTCCATGTCATAAATTTAGGCAATGCGTCTAAATTCTGGATCGGTTTCGAAACCTCGATCGTAGTCGCGTTCCCACATTTCTATCACTTGGTATCCTTGACTTTATAAATTCAGGCGTCGTTGGTATGTTTGCTTGTACAACTCTTCCATAGAAGGGCATCCGTGATATAAACATCCCTGGAATTCTAAGACCATCTGTGGGTTTTCTAAATCCCAGTCATCCACAGAAAGAGTTCCAATTTTCTTTTCTCCACCATTTCTAGCATGTGCATCCATTTGTTTTCAGTTTCACACAAGTAATGGAGCCAGCGCAAAGCTTTGGCGGCATATCGATGGCTGACAGAGAGATAGGATTGAGGTACTATGATGGCTCGTGTGTTCTAAGGCATGAATTTCTTTTCATACACTAATCCACACACTTTAGCGATGGTAGAAGCTTCCTTCAAGGGATCGATACCTCCGTGATCCAGAAATAATTGTCGACATTTTCCACAACATCGTCGTATAATGTCCACATCAGATCGTCAATATTTCAACATTTTCTTTTGAAAGTCAAACGGGTCTGAAGAGTGAGTTTGGTACCAAGCTTAAAATGCTTTTCGTTGTTCTGTGTGAATACCGTAATAGCAAACGTCAGGCAAATGCGGGAGCACGACGTGTTGATTAGCTTTGGTATTGAAAAAGTGTGGAAAATAGCCTTTTGCAGTTTCTGTCCCTCCAAACGTTTTAGACATTCTACTCAAAGGCATAGCCAAATAACTCATGGAATCTTTAAATTGTACTTGTCCCACTTTCATGTAAATGATTTTGGCACCGTTCATGACGACTGTTGGAAATTCTGTTCCTTGTTCTGAATAATAAGAAATGTTCCGTCGTATTCTGATAAATTGTGAGCCATGACCGCTGCATATCGATGACAGTTCCCGTAACGCTGACAATTCTCTTCGATCCAAGTGTCGTCGCTAGAGTCTAAAGTCAATTCTGCAAAATCGGTAAGAGTACGAGAGCCCCGAAAGATCTTTTTAGGTCCTCTTGGAATCACGCTTCAATTGGGACAATGATGCAACAAAGGTTCTTGTATACACTTGTCACAAGCACGATGAACTACGCAAAAATTAGGGATGTGATTTCCAGTCCTTTGTGTACATTCAAAGTAAAAAAAAGATAAAATCTGCACCTTTGCTTTCATTTTTGTTCTGGTCTTCCTTTAGTACTTCCTAGTTCATTGTCATAATTTGAATTGAATATCGATGCTCAAAGTGCACGATTTGGTCACAAAAATGGCATATTTTCTTTCCTGGACAAACGCATGACTTTGGGTTATTCGTTTGAATAAGATATCCAGAAGTGGAGTACAACTTCAATAATTCGCAAGCACTTTTCTTTTCTTGAACTTGTTTATTGCGATGTTGTTCGTAATAGGATGGACTGACAAAGGTTCGTTTTGCAAATAGAGCAATGAATTTTTTCTTTTCCTTCAGGAATGCAGAATCTGGAAGCTAAGCACTCACGACATCTTTTTCCACAATAAATGTTTTGGTCCCGACTGCAACCTCCTTGGCCACATTTCTCGCAATAGCAACTGCATCCAAGAGATCCTGTGATACTTTAAATGGCATCAAAATGCTCTTGATGATCATACACGTGGATGTGGCAACACCTCTTGAATGTTTATGCATTTCAGGAACGCCACACACAGTCTCTTTAGAAATGCCTGCTTGCTGCAAAAGGAGTTCTGCTTCTTTTCATTGTCTGATTGTTTTCGATTGTCAAATACTCTACCATGATCTTTTCCATTCCGCTGTATCTTTTTTCTCGGCATAAGTTCGGCCCACTACGATGGCACGAGCGAAGCACATTAGATCTTGGTAGTTGTTAACCTGAACGATACTGCATTTGGTACTGCGAATTTCATCCCCCAATAAAACTTTTCTGCGTTGTCCGCTACCTCTGGGATGTGCAACGTGTGTCATGTGACCAGTGGCTTTCCATCGGTCATGTCAAACACATCGTTTGATTGTTGGACGTGTTGAATTTAGAAGGTGTTAATTCTGCCGGTGTACTAAACTCGATCCAGACAGGAGACTTTAAACTGTCGTGATTGATGGATAGTCTCAAACGATCGTCATCCTTTGCTTGGCATTGTCGTTTCAATGTTTTTAACAATGAATCCCATACATATGTAATGAAACCCGTTGCTTTCTCTGGTGGCGCTTGAGAATTGAACTCTTTGAATTTCATTGTACGTGTAAGCTCTCGTTAGAAAGTTTCTGGAAGTCACTTTTGGGGTTTCTCGAATGTGAAAATAATCTTTGAGAGTTACTGAGCGACTTTCTTTCTTAGCTGATCTTGACTCTCTTGGTCTTTTGGTGGAGGTAGATGGTATTGGTTCAGGCTCTCCCGTGTCATCTTCAAAATAACTGGCACGCACTTGTGCTAACATTTCAGTAAGCGTATGAGGTGACACCAAAAGTAGTCGTCGTCTCTTATCTTCTCCTGGTTTCCCCTCACCAAGGTGTGATCATTTCATCTTGAATCAAAAATTTGATTTGACTAAGGTGTACACACTCTCTCACTATATATAGATCGTTTCTCACCGTAAGAGAATTTATTCATTCAGCTTTCAGTCTGTAAAGATGGAAGAGTCAAAACAGATCGCCCTTCTCGTCTGAGATTTACAGAGAGTCATTCGAAAGTACACTTCAAATAAGACTACGGACTACTCCACTCGAGATAAAAGTCAAGATATTTGCTATGTATGTCAAGAGAAAGGACATTGGGATCCAGAATGTCGACAACGTCAAAGAAAAGGAATAACAGGGGAATATAAGACAAAAGCAAAGATACTTGTTTTAAATGTCAAGAAAAAGGACATTGGTCTTCAGAGTGTCCCAAGAAAAAAGAGAACAAGGAGAAGAAGGAGGAGCGTTTTTCAGGAACAGGAGAAGAAAGCATACCAGTCAAGAAATTCAAGATGGCAAGACCAAGTGAAGAAACTGAAAGAGAATAGGAAAATGCCATGCCAGTAAAGAAATTTGAAGAAAAAAAATAGACGGTGAAAAAATGAAGAAAAAATGGACTTTTGCAAATTGTGATTCTGATTTCACAAGAATATACCACAAAAAAAGTAAAACGTAAGTGTCTTTGTGTTTTTTTTTTTTTTTTTTTTTTTTTTTTTTTTTTTGCTTTTAGTATGGATAAGATACTCAAACAGACTCACACACGCACACCTTCTATCATGGAGGGATTTAGTTTTACTTCCTTTGGCAATCATTGAGCAGTATCTTTTTTCTAACGATATAGGTATCTCCAAAAAGGACTGTTGGCGTTTTTTGGAATAAGAAAAAAAAATTATGGATTTGGCATCATCAGCTTTAAGTGTCTTAATTCTTTTCCACAGCCAAGTCCTACTCCTGCTGATGTTGCTACTTTGGCAGTAGTAGTACTAGTAATAGCTGGTGCTGCTGCTGCTGGCGTCTCAGATGCGGTGTGAGTGGATGTCGTCACATAGGGTTTTTTTTAGAAGTCTTGGATCGTGAAGGTCACTTTCTCTTGGGTTGAGCTAAAGAAATATGATACCTTTCTCTGAGGTGTTTTAACTCCGCCAAAATTTCCCGTAGCAAACTCACCGTTTCGTTTTCACTCCCTTCCTCCTTTTCACTGTTCAAAGTTTTCCCCTTTTCTTCTTCTTCTCGCTTTCTTTTTTCCTCTTCTTGCTGTTGAACAAATCCTTGTTCTTCTTCTGTTCGACGTTGTAAAAAAACTCTCAAACTCATTCTTCTTTCATCAACCACTGGTAATGATGGAGAAGGAGGTGACGGTAGTACTACTGTCGCAGGCAAAAATACTTGCGCAGACATAGGAAATCAGCCAAAGCTAATTTGGAGTCATCCTCCTCTGGAAGAAGAATGCTAGCTACAGCAGCAGTAGTAGCCGTAGTCATGGTACTATCACTCCGAGCATACGATGTATCCACGACAGAAACACTTCAATACATTGTCTTCGTTTTTTCAGCCATAGGTATTAAACTTGAGCTGTTCCGCAATGGAAAATCGTAGGAACGCTCGTGCGCATATATAATGAAAGTGACGTCATTCGTCTGCTCTCTTCTGATTGGAAGAGAGACAACACGCCCTGACTGGTCACTTGATTTACAGTATTCGATTGCATAATTTATTCATTTATGAAACAAATCATTATGATCCTGTTTTCTCTTACATATTAGTCCATTTTACTGCATTTTTTTCTTTCTTCCTTTGGATTAAAATTACAGTTAAAAATAGAACTTTTGACATACAAATCTATCTCTCACGATTTGCCTTGCTATCTGATATCGATTATTTCATATCTGTTACTTTCAACTGATCCTGTATTGATATTTTTTATTCGTGATCAAGCTTTCGTCCTGTTTGATTGCCGTTTATAGACCCCTTGTTCTGAGGATACTTTCTTATTTTGTGTTTGGTAATAAAATAAACTCTTGAGTAATAATTTACAGTTTGTTTTCAATTGGTTTAAATAAAAGCATGATGTAATCTATATAATTTTTGAAAAATAGTCATTCTCTTCTGTTCAGAGATGTCTTTGGAGTTAAAAAAATGAATGAATGCTTAATTTCTTCCAAATGATGTCTATACTGACAAAACAAAACGTCAACATTAATGTTTGTGGGTGTTGTCGCAATTCATCAAGAATTAAAATTTTATGTTCTGAATTGACAGTCCGCGATTCTAGATCTTCTATACTAAATAAACCATGGAAAAATTCAATTTTAGGAATGGTTCTATTCTTTGCAGAAAATAGAAGTTGATTTACACCAAACAGTATGATATCTCATTAGGTGGCTTAGTAAATATAATGACATAAGATATATAAAACAAAATTTCAGATCCAGTTGGTCCTGCAATACTACATATGGTGGGAGTTTTGACTAATGCCTCAGCCACACGAAAAGTTTCTTCCATAATGTTTTTCTTGTAGTAGTTATGTGTATTCAATTTTATATATATATATATATATATATATATATATATATATATATATACTTTGCCAACAAGTAACAGGGAAAGCGTTTGCATTTAATGTATCAATGGCAACTTTTCTCTTTCTGCATTTTTGTGTGCAGGTGTTTGAATTAGTTGTGCTCAAGGTTTCTTACATTTTAAATAAAATAACAACGAACAATCTATTACATTTTTATTAATTTAACACTTTTTAAGAAAAGCTTTTACAAATTTGGTTAAAAATAGTGTCATTTTACATAATTAAGGATAGCTGCGACTCATAAAATTATAAATGAACACAAATTGTGTATACAAATAAGTGGAACTAAATATATTCAAAGAAACATGACAAAGTCTCAAGCGGAGGTAAGAGTAAACCGTGCAATCCATAAACGTGCGAGTAATCACTATATGTTGGCTTTTCTTTTAACAATCCAGTAGAAGAATGCTTTTTTAAAAAAAAATTACAAAGTGTTCTTTATAGTACTGTGGACTTTTCCCTAATTATCAAAACATTCCGATTTTCCTCTGCGATGAAATTAAATGCACACCAGGGTGTTCCTTCCGGAGGAAAACTCTGCATTGCGATTAATCCGCATGGAAACTTTTGCAATGTGTCTATCGATGATCTGTTGAATACACACTCCCTCTACGTGGCAACCGCAGTACAAAAGCTTTGATATATTCATTCCGTGATAACATCAATGTCTTTACTAATTTCGAAATAACCAGGAGATTCACTGTGCACAAAACAAACCATAGTTTTTGAAACAAAATGTAAAGGACATTTAGCAACTCTACTTTATTTTGCGAAAAGAGTGCAAGCAAATTAATGGGTACTTACATGAAATAATATGGCTAACCTTTAGTTCAAAAGTCTATCTAGTATAACTGATATGTTAGTATTATTAGTAGTAGTAATAGTAGTAGTAATAGTAATTAGTAGTATTAAAACACCATAATTTTGAATGACCCTGTAAGTACAATAGTAATATTTTCTAAAGAACATAAATTAAAACTTAAAATATCTGTTAGAGAACTGCAAAACTGTATGTCAAGTCTTTCAATATATGTTGTGATTAATGCCAATTACTCTCCATTTTCAGGAAGGTAGGACTCTAATTGAAATGCAAAATGTGTGTAGACCGTCGGCATAAAGACAAACATATTTAATTCCACAGTTCCACCTAAAAAATGCCTTTCATTCAACAAAACCTAATTCAACTCGACTCGGTTCTTGACCTTGAAATACGTCCTCCCAGTGAAAACATGTGCTACTAGAGAGTATACTCTGTGTTCGATATTCTATGCGTGTGAAAAGAAAACTATACAGTTAGTACTTTTCAAAATCTTTGAATGTCCATAGGTTACTTTTGGGTTGATGCTGAATTGTCTAGACAATAGATCAAATTCTGGTATATCTATTTGCTAATCAGGGCTGACCTCTGCTGAACAAATGCAAAATTTGAGTAAAGCTTTACATCAGCTTGCTTTATCAAATACCGAAGCAATGGAAATAGGTTGTGCAATATTGGACCTTCAAAGATTAAAGTTTGAGAATTGTTTAATGTATAGGGATCGTATAAATAAAACATTGTTATTCCTACTAGTGTCTGGTTCGTCAGGGTAGTCGTTGGCATCTTGAATAAACAACTGTGTAATCAATTGACAGGACATAGTATCTTCCCCATAATTAAGAAGAGTTTGTACAATTCCCCTGTTTGTCTTTATCACTGCATTTGATAGTTGCTTTATTTTGTAAGGTGACCTCCGCAGTGGAGAACAAAACTTGAAAAAATAGATTAACAGTCCCAACTTTTTCACTTTCACCTTTAGCTTTACCTATAGCTGAGATCTTTTTAAGTCTAAATAGGGCAATGAGCTCTGACCACTTATTAGCAGTAGATAGACACCTCAGGTACCGGTGCGGGCGGGTAGTTCGGTAGTGTTCCACAACTTTTGGTAACATTTTGGAGACATAGACATGTGCAACGACATTAGCAGAGTCTGGCACAGGTACCTGGACGACCGGGCCTTATGCACCGAAAAATAATGCGTATAAAATTCTCTTGACAGTTCGACTACGTTGAGTGATTTGTGGTCTGTGCTCGTTTTCTCCGACCCAAACTTTATTATTTTCTCTTGAGTCAGGTTCAAAAATGTAATCCATGTTTCATTATCTGTGACAGTATCATCTAAATGTTTCAGGTTACTCTTTGAGTATTTGGCGAGTAGCCGTTAGCCGATTTCAACCCAAATCTGTTTTTGATCAGCTATCAATAAATGCGGGATCCACCTTGCACAAACCTTTTTGAGCTTCAAATGACTCTTCAGTATATTAAAAAACAGCTGACGACTTTATGCCTCTGTTAATATAAATATATATCACTCTGTATAGAGCATCTTCATCAATTGTCCACTTCACAACTGTCACTTCCAGCTCAATCGCAGACAACGCTCTTCCAGAACGTGGGGCATCTTCCATGGATTCGCCCTCTTTAAAACCACGAAATCACGATATGACAGAGAATTGCATCCACAAACCTATCCAAGTCGAAGTTGATATCTGTGTGAGAGTTCACTAAGAGCGCCCAGAATTTAAAATATGACGTTTGCAAAGTAGTTGAATTGTTCTCCTTCTCCAAAGTTTTTAGGTCACTGTCATTTACCTATGTTACGTCACACACACATATCTACAGGTGTTTCATTTTCCACTCTTTGTCACGACGGCCGATTTATGCACCGGTGCGTTATCTCAGAGTAGATGGATACCTCGGGTACCAGTGCGCAGACGGGTGGTTCGTTTGTGTTCCACAACATTTGGCAAACGTTGGAGGCATAAAAATGTCCAGTGACACTAACAGACCATGCCTCTTTCATCTAAAAAAAATGCGTATAAAACTCTCTTGACAGTTTTACTACGTCGAACGATCTGAAGTCTTTGCTTGTTTTCTTTTATACAAACTTTATTTTTTTCTCTTGAGTCGGGTGTATCCACTGTATATCAAGCATCTTCATCAATTGCTTCTTCACGGGAGCCCCTTTCCGCTCACCAATTGCAGACAACGGTCTCTCAGACCGCGGGTCATTTTCCATGGACTTGCGACCATCTTTTAAATAATGAAACTACCTCAAAATTGTAGGATGTTACAGAGATTTACATCCGTAAACAGTGCATACATTCGAAACACTCCTCATGCACCTCTACACACTTTCTCAGTTTGATTATCTAGTTATTAAATATCATTTTGTATCCACGTTTTGGTATGTTGTTCATACGCGGGAAAAACTGCACTTCCAACAGCATGGCGGCTTTCAAATCTTCTGCCCCTCAGAGAATCTCTGATAACGGGATTCAGACGAAAATCACTTAGAAAATCAGGACTGTATGGCGGATATGGCAAAGTTTGGATGCTGTGCTCATTCAGAAAGTTTGTCACAGCGGCAGATTTCTGCGCCGCTGCGTTCTCAGGTTGTAGATGGATACCTCAGATACCATGAGCGGACGGGTGGTTCGATATTGTTCCACAACATTTTGGCAACACTTTGGAGGAATATAAATGTCCAGTGACACTAGCGGATCAAGCACATGTACTTGGGCGACTAGGTCTTTTGCATCGAAAAAAAATGCGTAAAACTCTCTCGACAGTTCGACTACATCGAACTATTTGTGGTCTCTGCTCTTGTTTTCCGATCCAAACTTTAGTATTTTCTCTTAAGTCGGATTCAAACAAGTAAATCCACGTTTCATCATCTGTGACACTTTCATTTAAACGTTTCTAGTCACTCTCTTCATATTTGGCGAGCAGCTGTTTGGCAATTTCAACCTGATTCTTTTTTTGATCAACAGTCAACAAATGAGGAACCATCTTGCACAAACCTTTTTGAGCTTCAAATGATTCTTCAATATATGAAAAACAGCTGACTAATTAATGCCTGTGATAATATAAATATCTTACACTGTCTATCGAGTATACTCATGAATTGTCTCCTGCTCAGCAGTCACTTCCCTCTCACCAATCGCTGGAAACGTGGGTCATCTTCCATGGATTCGCGACCATCTTAAAATCGATGAAACCACTTCAAAAATGTAGAAAATGACATAGAATTGCAACAGCAAATGTGATCCTAGTCGGTCTTGCTATCATTCAGAAAGTACCCTAAGAGCACCTGCATTTTACAGTATGCTTTTTGCACATTAGCAGAATTGTTCTCTTTCTCAAACATTTTTACGTCACTGTCATTTACCTATGTTACATCATATGCATATATCGGCAGGTTTTCGGCTTACTACATATACAGATGGAAATCATTTTGCATAACGTTATTTTGTCTCTCGATTGGCATTACATTTCCATTGACAGGTTCAAGGAAACAAAAGCGTTATCAGAAAATATTTAGAACTTTCCAATTACCCCTCGTATCGATATGGGTTTTTACTAAAAGACTTCTTATGATCAGGATGATGGTGATCTGAGATCCATTGTATTTTTAAGTGTTATAGACCTATCAACAAGGTTCCATTTTTAAGTTTTATAAACCTGTCAACAAGATTCTATTTTTAACTGCTATAGACCTTTGAATAAGCTTCTATTTTTAAGTGTTGTGATCCTATCAACGAGCTTCTATTTTTAAGTGTTATAGATCTATCAACACACTTCTATTTTTAAGTTTTATAGACCTATCAACAAGGTTCTATGTTCAAGTGTTATAGGTCTATCAACAGGCTTCTATTGATAGACAATATGAAATATTGGTCACAGAGACCTCTTTTTGCAATAAAGATATAATACTTATCAAGATGCATAACCTCAGCAAGTTGTATTATTCTATCTAGAATAGTATGCATATAGCATGTCCAAAATTCATGTGGTCATGAGCTGAGCGCAAAAGCTTAATCAACGCAAGTAAAAGATAAAAAGATGTCACTCAAATGACATGACTTTTAGAGATTCTTGCACTAATACTTATGTTAATAAAAGTTTCCAGCTAGACGTTGCATGCGTCCAAGATGGATATGTCAGGACTCACATTCAAATCTTCAGAATGAAGACCTTGAAGGAGCCATACAAAAGCATGCTTGGAATATTGCTCAAATGATTTGTTTTGCCATTAAATCTGAGTGACAGGTCAAATACAAGCCCAAATCTTAAAATTCTAAATTCATCCACAGGGACAAGTTGCCAGATCAGTTTGACTATAGGATCTGACTATGGTCAAGAAACTGACAGATTGTTTTCATAGCTTCTTCATATCTATGAGCTGTAGTATAATACATAGACTAGAAACGCAACTGCCTTGGGAGTCCTGGAAAAGATGTCGGCAGAAGATGTCAATCTACCACCATATTTGTCCTCAAAAATGACGTGTTTCTCGCGGTACACAATTCCGATTTCAAAGAAGATATCCCAGATGGCAAACATACATTCTATGCTACAGTCTTGTCCATTTTTCGAAGAAAGAGACGCGACTTGGGACCTGTTCTGGGTGATATAGAACCAGCTGTAATAGTTTAAGATAAATGTCCATCCAGACTTACAGAAGCCGACACGTTGACCGAAGACAGACTAAGAGTTTTTCTGGCCAAGAAAATAGTCAATCATTTTGCAGACTTGGCGGTAGATGCAGTTGTGAGATCAAGATAAGATGTTATGTTGAACCGTTTTGATGGCCAACAACTACAAAGCTCACAATACTAAGCGGACACCAGATTAGTACTGTATGTAATCGATGGTACCTAAGTGGGACTTGGTATATTAAAAATACATGTAGCCGATACTGATGGCCTGATTTTTTGCTCTCGGACATTATCCCTAAATGTGTGCAAATACAATTATTGTCTCAGGGATTGGAAAACTTCGGCTCTTTTTCATATATATATATATATATATATATATATATATATATATATATATATATATATATATATATATATATATTACACAAGGGTCTTTGAATGTAGAAGCTCTCCTTGTTTTCGTGCTCTCACTGGATACGGCATAACCCAATAGACTTGCAGGCAAGGGAAAACTAATCTTGTGGCTGTTGTTTGCCTCAAGTTCAGAGGACATCAGCCTTGCGTTTTCATGGAAATTTTCACTTTCTGAACTTGAGAGGTAAAAACCCTGATAATTTTGGTTAATTTTTTGTTGTTGATATTGCATAATTTTATAAGTGCACTTTCAGAAAATAATAATACCTACACTGTGTAAATTCGTTTATGTATTTCAAGGACAGGCAAAGTTAGCGTATTTTGTGCTATTTGAAATACATTTATATCTAGAGCGCACATAAGCAGTCATTTGCATCAGCTTCAGATAAGAGTGAGGAAACATAATTGTCAATTCAAATTGATTATAGATATGTTAGTGTGTGTTAACGTTTTCTACATTGCGAGAATTATATAGCAAACAACTTTGCACTGTGCCTTGACCACTTTCATCTATGGTTAGAAATTCCTGAGCGGAACCAAACATTGACTTTCACAGATTTATTCGGGTTTTTATTTAGAAGAGTTGCCATTCTTTTGGGATTTCAAAATGTAAATAAGTCAGCAGTATAGTGCGTCACTTGAGCCTCAAAGGGGGGGGGGGTAAAACGGAAAACGTTTGTTAGGCCGCCATTTTGAAATGTATAGGGAAAATATTTATTGCTTTAAAGTTAGGCTATAGGTGGGGGGTTTTTTTCTTCACAGGATGAGTCTGTCCTGGTTAGAAATGTACCATTGTAACAATCTATTTTTGGCCGAGAAATGTGATTGTGGTATTTGTACATGAAAAGAAAGGGACTAGTCCTAATCCCCCTCTTCATTTATTGATGTTTATGTGAGCTGGGCTTATTTTCTTTAAAAAACAAAATGTTGATTTTGAAAAATAGTGTTGATTGCGTTTTGTTTAAAAGTTCTTTAACTCTCTTTCATTCTCTCTCTCTCTCTCTCTCTCTCTCTCTCTCTCTCTCTCTCTCTCTCTCTCTCTCTCTCTCTCTCAGACACTCTGACATGTTACGATGCACCACTTCGATGCACTTTTATTTCAATATATTTATCAAGCAAATCAAAATACATTTCAGTTAGAGGGCAGACAAACTCATATTAGACGCCAAAATAGATTGTTAAAATGTTACATTTCTAACCAGGACAGACTCATCCTATGAAGAAACCTATGGACTAATTTTTAACAAAACGTTTTTTCCCTATACATTTCAAAATGGCGGCCTAATGTTAAATTTCCCTTGTCGCTATAAACTTTTAACCCTATTTAACATAAGATTCCCCCTTGAGGCTAAGGTGACGCACTGTACAACGTAAGTTCCATGACTAAGTAAACAATGTATGGATGTACTTACGAAGACTTTTTCGTGTTTATTTGAACATTCGAAAAAAACAACAAAAAGAAAAAAAACGCATGCGTAAATGTCAGAAAGATAATAGCGAAGACCAAAAGCACTTCCGGTGCTACTGTTCTCAAGCTGCTAGGAGTACGGTGTGGCAACGTTCTCAAACTGCTAAGAGTTTTGTGTGATGTGATGTAATAGGGTGTAGTGTGATATGGCGGTGTAGTGCGGTACAGCTTTCATAAACCTTTCTTTACATATCCCCATTAAAGATCCCACTAAGGGAGCGATCTTCGCTAGTATTTTAGCGTCCATGTATATGAACATATTTTAATTGCGTTTAAGTAATAGATCTCTGCATTTAAGTTGGCGCTTTGTTCAATATCAAAATCTAGATTGCAGAAGATTATTAGCCCCTATGCTTTCAAGCAGCAGCTCTACCGATTTCTGCTATTGTGTTTTCTTTTCAGCGAAATGGAAACCGTGATATTGACTCTATTCATAGCGACGGCTCTCTCCTCTATTTATAATGACGATATCGACACCTAAAAGTCGATATCGCAATTGAATCGACAATTTCTTCTGTACTCTAAAAAGTCTTATTTTTGTAATTTCTGATATTTTCGTCCGTGGACGCCATTTTTTCTAAACAGAAGTAATTCTACGTCACGGTTTGAGCAAAGGTTAGGCTACAATAAGGTCTTGTCATTGTTCATTACTGTAATATACTGGATAGTTGCAATGATTATATAAAATGTAAACAAAACAATTTATGGTCTCCATTTGTACGTCTTAGAAGACTTATTGATTACCATTTTAATTGGATATATAGCAAACTTCATGACATATATATCATGGGCAGTACTTTCTTTATAGAATCAATAAATAGATCGTTTCATAGAAAATTTTATTATTTCTCTATCAATTTGCATACAATCTATAATTTCAGTCATACAGTGGAAAGTGTTTCATTGATAGAACTATTGAATTGTCATGTACGTGATAAGAATCAACACAATAAATCTAATAAATGCATGCAATCAAATTATACATAAATCTTCACTTTATTATTCACATAATATCAACAAATTCCTATAACTTAATATTATTCGTATAGATAATGGAGCCACGATTAAAGAAACTGAGGAACTATTAGCCATTGATGGAAAACCCCAACACAGCTCTGTTGATTTTATAAAATACTATTCGAAGCATTTTGGGCGTTTATATTCAAGACAAAAATAAACAATACTTGACAACTGAGAGAATTTTACCGGTAAGAATTCAACCAGGGGAAGTGATAAGTTGGAAACTACATCAATCGTCATTTCTATTATTTGCAGAAAACCATCCAATCAGGTGGCGTGGTGGTTTAAGTTATAAGCTAATCGTTAACGAAAGTTATGTGGTGATTGCAATAACTTAACTTTATTTACGTAGATAATGGTTGCAGGAACTAAAAGAGACCGAATGACCATGTTTTAAAAATTCTTTGTTTTATATTTTTAGAAGATGTGTATAATTTTCTCAATTCAACTTTACCGTCGACATTAAAATAGTATAAATAGTATAAAAAGAGACCTTCATTATTAACGGCTTATCAAGAAGTCATAAAATTTAACGACGGTTTACTCATCTGCTATATTTTGGTTAACAATCCATTATGAAGGTGAAATATAGTTTAATGTAATATGACATTGGCTTAAAATAATATATGGACATCATTTGTAGATTCCAGACGATTTATTGGTAATTGTTTGGTATGTTGGAGCACAATTATCTGTTATGACATATATTTTATACACAACACCGTTCCTGTCGTTACAACAGATTGATGGACTTCATAACAATTTCAATATTTTGTACACCAATATAATTCTATTCTATAACGTTTGCCATTCCAGGAAACAAGTTCTATTGAATAAGCTTATTTTGTAGATGATAAGAATCAACAAACGCTGTGTAAAAAGTACATTTATCTTCTCTTCCTTTATTTGCAGAATAGCAATAGATCAAGTGGAAAAATGGTTTTAGAAAGTGCTAATCATCGACCATTTTTATACAGTAATTAAAATAAGTTTAGGCTTAGACAATTTTGAAAATCCATGATTGTCCCTGGGCAATCAGCATTGAAAATCCGGTTATGCAGCAGACTTTTCTGATTGCCCGGTAAATTATTGCAGCGGCCCACAAAATTGCCGTAATCAAAGTTATTCAATAACTGTTATCACACACACACACACACACACACACACACACACACACACACACACACACATATATATATATATATATATATATATATATATATATATATATATATATATATATATATATATATATATATATATATCCCTTAATTTCCTATCAAAACCAGATACAGACTTAGCAATTAAACCCAAAGAACCATCTGGTTAAGTAAAATTAAGAAAGCTTCAGCTTCAGAAAGAAATGATTGAACTACAAATTCAGAAAGAGGAGAATGAGAGGGAAATACAGATGAAGAGAGAGAGAAAGAGGTGATGGAAATGCAGAGAGAGAGAGAGAGCAATTCAGAGAGAGGAGAAGGAGAGACAGATGCAGAAAGAAGAAAGACAAATTCAATACAGATGAAAATAATTAGAACTGGCAAGCGGAGCACTCTACCACCCCCATCCCCCTTTACACACAAGTTCAGATTTTGATGTTACCAGATATATTAGGTTAGTACCCCTGTTTTAGGAAAAAGAAGTAGATAAATTCTTTCTTCACTTTGAGAAAATTGCTCAAAACTTGAAATGGTCAACAGAGCATTGAACTTTGTTATTACAAAGTGTACTTATTGGCATAGCTCGTCAAGTCTACACTTCACTGTCAGTACAACAAAACACTGATTATGATGTGGTTAAAGAGTACATCTTGAAGGGTTATGGGCTGGTACCTGAGGCATATCGACAAAAGTTTAGGAATTGTAGAAAAGAAACTAAACAAATTCATGTCGAATTTGCAAGGGAAAAAGAATAGCCATTTGATAGGTAGTGCTCAGCCAAGAAGGTTGATCAAGATTTCGATAACTTCAGACAGCTCGTATTAATTGAAGAGTTCAAGAGGTGCATCCATGGTGATGTCAAGACCGATGCTGACGCGCAGAAGGTAGAAACTTTGAAAAATGTTGCTCCTATGGCTGATGATTATTCTTTGACCCACAAACTTTCATTTATATATAAGTCTTCTTATCAGCAGTTTCTGGTAAAAATCCATTTCAGTCTCAAACTAGTACTTCTAAATTTAAAAACAGCACAACTGTTAGAAATCAAACATCTGATAAGAGTGATTAGAAATTCTTATATCTTCCTACGTGCTGTTATTGAAAAAGAAAAGGGCACGTTATTTCTGATTGCTTTAGGTTGAAAAATAAGCAACAGAATAAAGACAGAGCTATTCCAAATGCTCTCATAAGCCCAGAGGTCAAGGTCACGGTCTTGTATTGAAAGCAATACATTTGTTGAGTCAAACAAACCCCAATCTGATTCTACTTTGGAGACTTATGAACCATTCATGTCAGAAAGTTGTATATCACGTATTGGTGATTTTGCCAAACCTATCTCTATTAAAATATTAAGAGACACATGTGTTTCTCAGAGTCTTTTGTTATCAGGTACTTTGCCTTTGTCTGAGAAGTCTTCTTTTGGAGAAAGTGTTCTTATTCAGGGAGTAGAGTGCAGCTATGTAAATGTTCCTCTCCATTGTTTCAATTTGGCATCAGACTTAGTTTCCGGACCTGTGAATATTGGGGCAGAGACTTATTTACCTATAGAAGGTATCCATTTGTTACTAGGCAATGACCAAGCTGCAGATAAGGTTATGGTATTCCACTTATAACTGACAAGCCTTGTTGGGATAAAAAAAAGTTGATCCTATTGATATTGAAATCCCTGATTTGTATCCTGCTTGTGCAGTTACCAGATCTATGGCAAAAAGAGCTCTTGATAACGATGCTGATCAGGAAATTATTTATTTAGCTGACACATTTATTGGTCAGTCTTTTGATGAGATCAATATCTCATGATATTGATCAAACCAAAGGTATTGATCACAGTGATCCTCTTTTTACAACTCATTATCTCTATTCTAATCAGGTTGACAAAAGACAATCACTCGTTGTCTTACAGGAACAAGATCATGAGATCTCCTGTTTGTTTCAGAAGGCTTTTAGTGAAACTGAATCCAGACAAGTTGCAGTGTGTTACTTTATGAAAAATGGGGTCATTATGAGAAAATGGAGACCACCTGAGGTACCCGCTGGTGACGACTGGTCCGTGAGCTATCAAATTGTGGTTCCTAAGTCATATCGACAGAAACTTCTTAGTCTAGGCTATGAAACTCCCCCCTTTTCTGGTAATTTAGGAGTCAAGACTTATCGCAAGATCTTGAATCATTTTTATTGGCCGAAACTCAAAAGTGATGTTTCTAATACTGCAGATCTTGTCACACTTGTCAAATGGTAGGAAAACCCAACCAGAAGATACCTAAAGCTCATCTGCTACCTATTCCTGCTTTTGACGAACCATTGAGTAGAATAATGGTAGGCTGCATCGGTCTCTTACCTAAGACCAAGTCAGGAAACCAATACTTGTTGACCAGAATGTGTGCGTCTACAAGATTTCCAGTGGCAATTCTTTGAGAAATATTAAAACTAAAACCATTGTAAAAGTTTTGGTAAAATTGTTTTTTGTTTTTTTTGCAGCAGTTTAAATCTTTTGCCTATCACTCTGAAAGTCAAGGAGCTTTAGAAAGATCTCATTAAAAGAATATAATTCGATCATATTGCTTTGATACAGGAAAGGATTGGGATGAGGGTGTTCATTTACTGTTGTTTGCTGTTAGGAATCAGTTCAAGAGTCATTGGGTTTAATCCCTTTGAGCTGGTCTTTGGACAAACTGTCCGTGAACCATTTAAATTATTGAAAGAGAAACATCTTTCAAAGGAAGGTTCAAAGATTAATTTTCTTGGCTATGTCTCTGATTTCAAATATATGTTGTCAAAGGCCTGTGAAGTAGCAAGAACAAATCCTCACTCTACTTAGTTCAAAATGAAATTAAGGTATGACAGAAATACACAGGAAAGGAGTTTTAAACCTGCTGAAAAAAGTTCAGGCTCTCGTTCCCATACCCCAAAATCCTCTTTGGGCTAAATTGTATGATCCTTATACAGTTAAAAAGAAAGTAAATGACATAAAATATATCGTTAACACTCGTGGGAGGCGGAAACAGAATCAACTTTGTCGCATAAATATGTTAAGGGAGTAATTTGACAGAGATATCCCAGATAAATATTCAATTAATTTAGTTGTACATCTCCCACACCGCGAGGATGTAAACGATGGAATACAATGTGACTGTAGTGACTCTGGTTTAACCAGCCTTCTGAATTCAGAAATATTGAACAATCTGGACCAGAAACTTTCACGTTTACAATAAAAGAAAAGAAGTGAACTAAAACAGCTATTAAATGAGTATGAGCACTTCTTTCCTGGTGTTCCTACACGAACAAATAAAATCTATCATGACGTTGACATTGTAGATTCTATACCTGTGAAACAGCATCTTTACAGGATGAATGCTCTCAAACAGGAATATTTTGAAGAAAGGAATTTAGTATTTACTGGAGAGTGATTTTATAGAACCAAATAAAAGTAACTGGAGTTCACCATGTATTCTTGTGCCTAAGCCAGATAATACATCCCGCATGTGTACTGACTATAGAAGAGTCAACAGTGTCACCAAATCGGATTCATTTGTAATGCCATGAATGGATGATTGCGTTGATACAATTAGAAATGCAAAATATTTCACCAAATTTGACCTTTTTAAAGGATTATGGCAAATTCCATTTACGGAAAGGGCAAAAGAATTTTCAGCATTTGTAACTCCAGATGGGCTTATCAATATAAAGCGATGCCTTTTGGTACGAAAAATTCTCCGGCAACATTCCAGCGTCTTATGAACATGATAACATCTGGTCTAGATATTTGTGACGCGTACATCGATGACGTCATTATCTACAAACCATTCGAAAATTCTTTAATTTAAGCGAAAGTGAGTTTTGTCAAATTTGTGTCACATTTTTAGGACATATTGTGGGACAAGGTCAAGTTAAACCTGTAGAAGCTAAGGTCAAGGCTATCTCTGAATTCCCTGTGCCTGTTTCCAAAAAGCAACTGATGCGATTTTCAGGTACAGCTGGATATTATCAGAAGTTTTGTTCAAATTGTTCCATAATTGCCGAACCTTTGACAAATTTGCTGAGTAAGAAATTCAAGTTTCATTGGTCTGACCAGTATCAGGAATCTTTTGACAAATTAAAGACCATGCTTAAGAATGCACCAGTTCTTTCAGCACAAAATTTCAGCCAATAATTTAAAATGTCCTTTGATGCAAGTGATTTAGAGACTGGTGGAGTATTAATTCAAGAAGACAAAAATGATGTGAATCATTCAGTGTGTTATTTTTCTGAAAAAAAACTAAACAAGCACCAGAAAAATTATTCCACAATTGAGAAGAAAATGTTGACTTTGATATTTTCTTTACAACATTTTTTAGTGTTTGTTACATCAGGTTTATCTCTCCGGTTATTGTATTGTTAAGATAGACTTTAATACTGCAGGAATATAACATGGTCATTCGGCACATCAGGAGTACTATATTGCTTTATTTTGTGTAATTCAGCTGAGTGTCATTTATAAGTGTTGTAGAAATCAGATATAATTTGAGAGGAATTATTTATGTACAATATTCATTGGAAATATTGAAGTGCTCACTCATTTTTGGATTAATACAGTATTTGGGGATTTGTGTGAACTCATTCAAATACATTCTGGATGACATCATTGTGATACATCAGGACATTCAAGACTTGTGGTACATCAAGACATTCAAGGCTATTGGAATTCATTCGGAACATTCTATTTTTTTTTAGACTTGTAATTAGGACATTTATGATTATTTTGGAATTAAACTCACAAATTGTAAGTGTCTTTTGAATTTTCACTTGAATTGTGTAGAAATAAATTGCTTGTTGATTTTATTTACATTGTTGGTTTCACTTTCTTTTTGTTACATATTTTTAAGATCTAGATTCGTAACAACATCATTACTGTTTATTTTATCGTTAATCCGACGCTATTAATTCTGTATCTGAACTATCAGGAACTGTAAGCCTTGCACGCGGGCTTTTTGTTTAGCCATTAACCCACAGGCCAATATAGTATGCAACAATAATTGTTATTGATTTGATTATTTAGACTTGCCATATTCCTTTAGCAAAAGTTATCCAACAGAAGTAACTGCCACATGCTCTACAGCGAGAGCCCAATTTTTCAATAGACCAATGAGAAAGCGTAATACTACATCATAGGCATTAACTGTGTAAAGCCAAAGATGAAAGATTGAGCTATAATATTTTAGTGTATTGACAAAAGATGAATATTTGCGAGTCTTGTTTCTTTAAGGGTTCATTCTGAGGGGCGGGTAGTATGATTAGCTACACATGAGGATTAGTGTGGCTTCTTACCGACTGCAGCTAGCAAAGTACCAAACTATATCGAGATAATTCGGGAACCCTGCTGTAGGTACCCAGAGCAACAATTAAATGAAATATTTGTCGCTGAAAAATACATAAAATTTCATTATAATTCTTAACATGCTAATTATTTAATTATACCTTTGCTTGACGAATATGGCTTTTATATTTGGAAACATGGTTGCTCGGCATTAATTTTAGTGTCTCTAGCTCCCCAATATGAACTCGGATAAGGATAAGGAAATGTATTAGATGCTAAAGAGGCAATGGATTTTTCTACCCCTGAACATAATATCTCTTATAATCGCCCTTTTCACTCTTTAGCATCTAATACATTTCCTTATCCTTATCCGAGTTCATATTGGGGTAAAATATTTCAACGATTCTTTTCCTAACAGAATGATGTTCAAAATTAATAATTTCTTACTGGACTGTCCCTCAAGCCAAAGTAAAATTGTCGATTTTTCATGAGCGAAAACGAAAAAAAAAAAAAAAAAAAAAATCAAAAAAAGAGCATTGTAAAAACCCACAGAGAGGGTCAATAATTTAAATTTGGAGATGATGTTACGACTCTATGGTCTAAGAAAAATGTAACAGAAAGAAAGTGAAACCAACAAATCAAGTAAAAATCAACAAGCAATTTATTACTAGATAATTAAAATGAAAAATCAAAAAGTCACTTACAATAATGTGTTTTGAAATCCTAATAATCCAATAAGAATGATTGTTCTAATCACAAGTCCTAAATATAGAATGTTCCGAATTCACGGCTGTGTCCTTGAATGTTATGATGTGCTAATGGTCTCCAAAGTCCTCATGTACCAGTAATCTTGATGTGCTGATGTCAAAATGAAGTATTCCAAAACCTCTGAATAAGTTCACATAAATTCCAAAATCATCAATTAAAAATCCAAAATCCAAAAGTTTATGAGCACTGTTATAATCCAATGAATATTTAAAGTAATTCCTCTCTTAGAATTTGGAATGAATTTTCACAACTGTAATAGCTCTTTACAAGACTGATGGTAATGTCAAAACTGAATAAATGTCCACCAAACATGGCATATATAAAGATTGGTCACATGACAGAATGTTCTAGAATATGAGTCATCTTAATGTAATTTTACTTGTAAACAAAATTCAACCTTGACCTTCAAATTGAGAAAACATATTGATCAAAACAACCTAATTCAAGGACACTAGTTAACCATGTTTTTCCTGATAAACATTAAGATTTAAGCAAATATTAAAGTGAAGAAACATTTATAATTTCCTAAAATATTTATAATATTATATAAACATCATACATAACACCTCCCCTCATTAAGAAAAAGAAAGATTTATATAATAAAGCTTTCTTTTGAATATACATCTAATACTATAATAACCAAAATTACATAAGAACATGTTTTATGATACTGGACTTAATTACATCAAGCAATATTACATTTCTAGGCACGTGAGAGTGCATCTCCAATCACATTGTCTTTTCCCCTGATGTGTTTGATGTCAATGTTATATTCCTGCAATATCAAACTCCATCTCAACAATCTCCGATTTTTATCTTTCATTTTGTTGATGAAAGTAAGGGGATTGTGATCACTGTACACAATAATTGGAGAAAGAGCTGAGGTAACATACACTTCAAAATGCTGTAAAGCCAATATCAAAGCCAAACATTCCTTCTCAATTGTGGAATAATTTTTCTGGTGCTTGTTTAGTTTTTTAGAAAAATAACACACAGGGTGATCCACACCACTTTTGTCTTCCTGAATCAATACTCCACCAACCCCTACATCACTTGCATCAACAGATAATTTAAATGATTGACTGAAATTTGGTGCAGAAAGAAGTGGTGCATTCTTAAGCATGGCCTTTAACTTGTCAAAAGATTCCTGACACTTGTCAGACCAATAAAATTTGGCTTTCTTACTCAATAAACTTGTCAAAGGTTCAGCAATTTTGGAAAAATTGGAACAAAATTTCCGATAATATCCAGCCATACCTAGAAATCGCATCAGTTGCTTTTACAAATTGGAACTTGAAATTCAGAGATAGCTTTGACCTTAGCTTCTATAGGTTTAACTTGACCTTGTCCCACAATATGTCCTAAAAATGTGACACAAGCATGGCAAAACTCACTTTTGCTCAAATTAATTGTCAGATTCGCATCGCTGAGTCGATCAAAGAATTTTCGAATGGTTTCCAAATGATCTTCCCAGGTGTTGTTGTAGATAATGACGTCATCGATATAAGCGTCACAATTATCAAGACCAAATGTTATCATGTTCATCAGACGTTGAAACGTTGCAGGCGAATTTTTCATTCCAAACGGCATGACTTTATATTGATAAAGTCCATCTGGAGTTACAAATGTTGAAATTTCTTTTGCCCTTTCCGTCAGTGGAATTTGCCAGAATCCTTTTAAAAGGTGAAACTTGGTGACATATTCCGCATTTCCAATTTTATCAATGCAATCGTCCATTCTTGGGATTGGAAATGAATCAGTTTTGGTGACACTGTTGACTTTTCTATAGTCAGTACACATACGGAATGTATTATCTGGCTTGGGAACAAGAATACATGGTGAACTCCAGTTACTTTTACTTGGTTCTATGAAATCATTCTCCAGTAAATACTGAATTTCTTTCTTCAGATAGTTCTGTTTGAGAGGATTCATCCTATAAGGATGCTGTTTCACAAGCGCAGAATCTACAATGTCAACGTCATGATAAATTTTACTTGTTCGTGTTGGAACATCAGGAAACAAGTGCTCATATTCATGTAATAGCTGTTTTAGTTCATTTCTTTCCTGTTGTTGTAGATGTGAAAGTTTCTGGTCTGGGTTGTTCAATATTTCTGATTTCCGAAGATTGGTTATACCAGAGTCACTATAGTCTGATCGTATTCCATCGTTGATATCTTCTCTGTGTGGGACAGGTACAACTAAATTAACTGAATAATTAGCTGGGCTATCTCTGTCAAAATATTCCTTTAACATATTTATATGACAAAGTTGTTTCTGTTTCCGTCTCCCAGGAGTGTTAATGATATAATTTAAGTCATTTACTTTCTTTGCAACGGTATAAGGACCATAAAATTTAGCCTGAAGAAGATTCTGAGGTATGGGAAAGAGAGCCAGAACTTTGTCACCAGGTTTAAAACTCCTTTCCTGTGAATTTCTGTCATACCTTAATTTCATTTTTGACTGAGTAGTGTGAAGATTAGTTCTTGCTACTTCACAGGCCTTTGACAACTTGTATTTGAAATCAGAGACATAATCAAGAAGATTAATCTTTGAGTCTTCATTTGAAAGAAGTTTCTCTTTCAATAATTTCAATGGTCCACGGACAGTATGACCAAAAACTAGTTCAAAGGGACTAAAACCCAACGACTCTTGAACTGATTCCCTAACAGCAAACAACAACAAAATGAACACCCTCATCCCAATCCTTTTCTGTATCAAAGCAATATGATCGAATCATATTCTTCAAAGTTTGATGAAATCTCTTTCCAAAGCACCTTGACTTTCAGGGTGATAGGCAGAAGATTTAAACTGTTGGATGCCTAATTCATGCATAACTTGTTGGAAAATTCCAGACATAAAATTTGACCCTTGATCTGACTGGACAGATTTGGGAAGGCCAACAAGTGTAAAAAAACTTCAGCAAAGCTTTCACAATAGTTTTAGTTTTTATATTTCTCAGAGGAATTGCCTCTGGAAATCTTGTAGATGCACACATGATGGTCAACAAGTATTGGTTGCCTGACTTGGTTTTAGGTAAAGGACCAACACAGTCTACCATTATTCTACTAAATGGTTCATCAAATGCAGGAATAGGTTGCAGATGAGCCTTAGGTATCTTCTGATTGGGTTTTCCTACCATTTGACAAGTGTGACAAGATCTGCAGTATTTAGAAACATCACTTTTGAGTTTCGGCCAATAAAAATGATTCAAGATCTTGTGATAAGTCTTACGGACTCCTAAATGACCAGCCAAAGGAGTTTCATGGGCTAAATTAAGAATTTCCTGTCGATATGACTTAGGAACAACAATTTGATAGCTCACTGACCACTCGTCACCAGCGGGTACATCAGTGGTCTCCATTTCCTCATAAGGACCCCATTTTTCACAAAGTAACACACTGGAACTTGTGTGGCTTCAGTTTCACTAATAACCCTCTGAAACAAACAAGATATCTCGGGATCTTGCTCCTGTTCAACGACAAGAGATTGTCGTTTGTCATCCTGATTAGAACAAAGAGAATGAGTTGCCAAAAGAGGATCACTGTCATCAATACCATTTGATTGATCAATACCTGAGGAAAAAGTGACCTCATCAAAAGACTGACCAATACATGTGTCAGCTAAAGGAATAATATCCTGATCAACATCACTCTCAAGAGCTCTTTTTGCCATAGCTCTAGTAATTGCACAAGCAGGGTACAAATCAGGGATTTCAGTTTCGACAGGATCAACTTTCTGATCCAAACAAGGCTTGTCAGTTACAAGTGGATTAACCACAACCTTATCTCCAGCTAGGTCATTGCCTAGTAATAAATGAACACCCTCTATGGGTAAAGAAGTCACTGCCCCAACAGTCACAGGTCCAGAAACTAAGTTTGATGCCAAATTTACACAATGGAGAGGAACATTTACAAAGCCGCACTCTACTCCCTGAACAAGAACACTTTCACTTGAAGAAGACTCCTCAGACAAAGGTAAAGTACCTGATAATAAAAGACTCTGAGAAGCTCCAGTGTCCCTTAATATTTTAATTGGGATAGGTTTGGCAGAATCACCAATAAGTGATATAGAACCTTCTGACATGAATGGTTCATAAGCCTCCAAAATAGAATCAGACGGGGTTTGTTTGACCCAACAAATGTATTGCTTTCAATACAAGACCGTGACCTTGACCTCGTAGAAATAAGAGCATTTGGAAAAGCTCTGTCTTTTCTCTGTTGCTTATTTTTCAACTTGAAGCAATCAGAAATAACGTGCCCTTTCTTTTTACAATAAGTGCACGTAGGAAGAGATAAGGATTTCTGATCAGTCTTATCAGATGTTTGATTCCTAACAGTTGTGCTGTTGTGAAATTTGGAAGTACTCGAATGAGATTGAAATGGTTTTTTACCAGAAAACTGCTGAGAGGACGACTTATTGCCAAATGAAATTTTGTGAGTCAAGGAATAATCATCAGCCATACGAGCAGCATTTTCCAAAGTTTCCACATTCTGCTCGTCAAGATAGGTTTTAACATCACTAGGGATAAACCTCTTGAACTCTTCAATTAATACGAGCTGTCGGAGGTTATCATAAGCTTGATCAACTTTCTTGGCTGAGCACCACCTATCAAATAGTTGTTCTTTATCCCTTGCAAATTCGACATGAGTTTGTCCAGTTTCTTTTCTACAATTCCTAAACCTTTGTCGATATGCCTCTGGTACCAACTCATAAGCTTTCAAGATGTACTCCTTAACCACATCATAATCAGTGCTTTGTTGTACTGACAGTGAAGTGTAGACTTCACGAGCTTTGCCAATAAGTACACTTTGTAATAACAAAGTCCAATGCTCTCTGGGCCATTTCAAGTTTTCAGCTATTTTCTCGAAATGAAGAAAGTATTTATCTACTTCTTTTTCCTGAAAAGGGGGTACTAACCTAATATATCTAGTAACATCAAAACCTGAACTTGTGTTTAAAGGAGTGGAGTGTGCTCTGTTTGCCAGTTCTAATTCTCTTAATTTAAATTGCATTTCCCTTTCTTCTCTTTGCATCTGCATTTGTATCTGCCTCTCTTCTTTCTGCATTTGTATCTGCCTCTCTTCCTTCTCTCTCTCCATCTGTATCTGCCTCTCTTCTTTCTGCATTTGTATCTGCCTCTCTTCCTTCTCTCTCTCCATCTGTATCTGCCTCTCTTCTTTCTCTCTCTCTCTCTGAATCTGAAGCTTTGCCAATTCTAAATCCATCTGGTTCTTTAACTCTAATTCCCTTAATTTCCTGTCAGAACCAGATACAGGCTTTCTCTTCAAACTTAAAGCACTATTTTCAAAAATTCCCTTTCCTACTAAATACTGAATCAAAATAATCTTTATCTCCTGTTTTGTCAATTATACTTTTGCCTCAGATAGACTGTATTTTCTGGCAAGCTGGAGCAACTCATCCTTTCTCATGCACTCTAACCCCTCCTGGGTAGGTTTTGAAATGAAATTCTGAACATTAGATGCCATTGTAAATGTTTGTTGGTCTCACACAAAAAAATTTCTCTATTAAAAATCTTTGCCAAAGACAAAAAAAATTCAGAGACAAAATCAATATGAATTTCAAAGATAAATTTAATATCTCTAATATGCTTTAAAGAAATTCAGATCCCAGAAGACGAGCCCCCAATTTCTGTTACGACTCTATGGTCTAAGAAAAATGTAACAGAAAGAAAGTGAAACCAACAAATCAAGTAAAAATCAACAAGCAATTTATTACTAGATAATTAAAATGAAAAATCAAAAAGTCACTTACAATAATGTGTTTTGAAATCCTAATAATCCAATAAGAATGATTGTTCTAATCACAAGTCCTAAATATAGAATGTTCCGAATTCACGGCTGTGTCCTTGAATGTTATGATGTGCTAATGGTCTCCAAAGTCCTCATGTACTAGTAATCTTGATGTGCTGATGTCAAAATGAAGTATTCCAAAATCTCTGAATAAGTTCACATAAATTCCAAAATCATCAATTAAAAATCCAAAATCCAAAAGTTTATGAGCACTGTTATAATCCAATGAATATTTAAAATAATTCCTCTCTTAGAATTTGGAATGAATTTTCACAACTGTAATAGCTCTTTACAAGACTGATGGTAATGTCAAAACTGAATAAATGTCCACCAAACATGGCATATATAAAGATTGGTCACCTGACAGAATGTTCTAGAATATGAGTCATCTTAATGTAATTTTACTTGTAAACAAAATACAACCTTGACCTTCAAATTGAGAAAACATATTGATCAAAACAACCTAATTCAAGGACACTAGTTAACCATGTTTTTCCTGATAAACATTAAGATTTAAGCAAATATTAAAGTGAAGAAACATTTATAATTTCCTAAAATATGTATAATATTATATAAACATCATACATAACAATGATAAAAAGTAGAAAATCTATTTCTCTGTATCAATAATCTACCCTGTATAAAAACAAATTTCTGAAGAATTAAAGCATCAATATCAATTAATTTTGGGGCCACATTATTTAGATATAAGCGCATATCTACATAAATACAACGGAATATAGTAAAGTTGGTGGGGTGGAAAAGCTGTAAGTGGCAAATCAATTGTTATCTTAACGCATGAGCAAAAAAACCCCTCCCTCTCCATTGTTTAGAAGATTGAATGTGCAAAACAGATCTGTGACTGATTGATATCATTATTTGCATAAGGCAAAAACAGCATTATTCCTTCTGGTTCAGCCTAAAGTCTGCCCTAGCTTACATAATTTACAATTCCCCACAACATGATTAATTTGACACAGTAAATTACTGTGTCACATCACAGTAGGTATCAGAAATTTGGAAATGTTATTGAAATGTTCCTTCTCAATAGTACAGACAGATTCCTTTCTTAGTCAAGCATAATTATTTTATACACATACGCAGTTCGTTATATATTCTCACAATGTAAACGAGAAAACGTCATCTATTTCACTTCATAGAACAAGTCACTATGTTTACGTCTGGGGTCTCGAAAATTAACAGAAGTTATTTCCATGTTCGTTTTCGACAAGTTTTTTTTATATCAAGCAAGATTTATTTATCCACTCTCTCTCTCTCTCTCTCTCTCTCTCTCTCTCTCTCTCTCTCTCTCTCTCTCTCTCTCTCTCTCTCTCTCTGTGTGTTTGAAGTAGAATCCACTTGGTCAGCAACGTGTATTTAAGCACTTAGAGTCAAAATGGAAATATTGGCGTTTTGGAATCGACTAACTCAAGGTAGATAAATGCTTCTTTTGATATTTGTTTCTGTTGGTTTTAACGGCATTTATAGCACATTATTGGCTATATCATGCCGAAGAAATGGGAGCTAAATGTCTTTCCCAGACACACACAGAGGCGATGCTCTATCAAATGAGCTATCGCGCTTCATTAGAATCCAAACGCCTGCTGCTTGTTACACGCTCATAAAAATACGTTAGATGCAGCTACTACAAAATAGCTGCAATCCGAATTCTTTACTTATCTGAAACTACTATGAATATTCCAAATATATATTAAGGAGATTGTTCATATTTAGTTCCATGTTTAGTTGGAATTATGTAAAAGGTGATGATTGGACACGGTGTGCTGTATTACATAGATGCTGCCTCTAGTTTGATCAAGTTTATAGAGAATCTTTCATAAGGTTATTAAAGCAATTTTGGAAGTCTGAACGTCACACAGAAAGATATTGTTCAGGGAAGAATCGTTGAAGTATGCAGATATGAAGAAAGTAAATTCCCCTTTAGAATGTAATTATCTGACAACAGTAATAATCTTGCCTGATCAAAAGCGTCCTGGTACAGACGTAACTGATCCCTTACTAATTCTAATTTCAATCAAGTGTTTCAATTGATTTAGTTCTAATGCTTTAGTTGAAAAAGGAGCGACTATCATCGTTCAAACATTTAAGCGAATTCAAGGAAACGGACATCCGTTTTGCACCGTTCATTTAGAGATTTATATTGTCAATTTACTCTTAATAATTGTTCACTTGCGTTCAAATCGAATGTGTTCGAAATACACGCGATATACTAATGCTCGTTGTCAATCAAATAAGTTTGATACAGGCGTGGAAGAAATTATTTTGTTGCTTTAATACAGAGTACATTTTTATTTTAGGATGTGTTTTATTTTTCCACGATCTTCACAAAAAAACATAGGTGCAATCATCATTTGTCTGCTATGATTTGTTTCCTTCAGATCTTTTCCTAATACGGAGACATTGTTGAAACTCAGCTATGAAAATAATAAGGAAATGAAAGCTTCCTAGGCAAATTATTCTGTACCCATTAACATTCCAAAAAGTGTTTGTGGCCTACTTTCAAGAAATTTATTGCATGTAAGCAGTCAATTGCAAGTACGTAGATTTGTTGAGAGATACAATCGTAAATAAAAAAATATGTTGTTTTGTTTTAAAATCTAATGAAATTTAAATTCTTTATTGTACAATGTTCAAAATGATCATGCCTTGCCAATTTTTGTAACCAAAAGTTATTTATTAAAATAATATGGAAATAAATAATTACATTGTAAAATATACGTTTTTGATATATGTTATTTGTTTAAAAATTGCACGAAATCCGTGGCTGTAAAACAAAATCGAGCAATTTCAAGGAATATATTAAATGTATCTATATTGAAAACATTCAATTTTTCCATCATCTAAATAGATGTATATTGAATGGAAATGTCAAACTATGAATCCGATAAAATAAAATATTAAAACAAACAATTAAAAAAATTGTTTAAAATTTTTTTTTTTTTAAATGCATGAGAAGGGATTTGTAAGATGTGTACAAGGCAAAATGTTCCAGATTACTGAATATAAACCTATTTGACCTAAACTCCACAAACAAGGAAACCCGGGTAGACCTAAACTTTCCGGTATTTGGTATCCCATAGAAAGGATATCAGACTATCTGGATAATTTCATGAGACCACATGTCCATAAATTGCCATACTCTCTTTAGGACACAACATATTATCTCATACAAGGGGTACTTGAAACGTTCTGAATATTAGTGCGTTGTACAACACAGTTTTTTTAATTAGTGAACAGGACGTCAGTGCATCCTCTCAAAGTACTCCCCATGCACCTCTCTATACACTTTCACAGTCTCTTTATCCAATTATTAAATGTCATTTTGTATTAACTTTTTGGTATGTTGTTACTACACTGGAAAACTGCACTTCCAACCACATGGTGGCTTTCAAATCGTCTGCTCCTCAGCGAATCTTTGATAATGGCATTCAGCCAAAAATCAATCGGAGCTAAATCAGGGCTGCATGGAGGATGTGTCAAAGTTTGGCTGGTGTGGTCCTTCAGGAAGTCTGTCAGGACGGCGGATTTATGCGCCAGTGCGTTCTCATGCAGTATATGGACACCTCTTGTACCGGTGCGCGGACAGGTGGTTCGGTAGCGTTCCACAACATTTTGGCAACGGTTTGGAGGCATACAAATGTCCAGTGACACTAGCAGAGTCAGGCACAGATACCTGGACGACCTGGCCTTTTGCATAAAAAAGAATGCTTATAAAACTCTCTTGACAGTCCGACTACATCAAGCGATTTGTGGTCTCCGCTCGTTTTCTCCGATCCAAACTTTTTTTCTCTCTTGAGTTAGATTCAAAAAAGTAAATCCGTGTTTCATCACCTGTGGCAATCTCATTCAAATGTCTCTGTTCACTCTTTGCGTATTTGGCGGGTAGCTGTTTGATGATTTCAACCCGAGTCTGTTTTTTATCAGATGTCAACAAATGCGGAACTCACCTTGCATAAACCAGTTTGAGCTTCAAATGATTATTCAGTATATTAAAAACAGATGACGAATTAAGGCCCGTGATATATGAAATACTTTCATTGTGTGTTAGCATCTTCGTCAATTGCCCCCTTCACAACAGCCACTCTCCACTCACCAATCCCAGACAACGATTTTCCAGAACGTGGATCATCTTCTATGGATTCGTGGTCTTTAAACGACAAAACCACTTTAAAATTGTAGGATATGACAGAGAATTGCATCCGAAAACTGTATCCAAGTCGGCCTTTATATCAGTCAGAGAGTATCCTAAGAGCGCCCGGATTTTACAGCATGCTCTCTGCACAGTAGCAGAATTGTTCTCCTTCTCCGACATTTTTACGTCATTGTCATTTTACCTATGTTACATCACACGCATATATATGCAGGTGTTTCATTTTACCTATGTTACATCACACGCATATATATGCAGGTGTTTCTCGTGCTGCACGTGCAACTGCAAATCATTATATCAAACGCTATTTTCTATCGGCATTAAATTTGATGACAGGTTCGAATAAACAAAAAAGTTTTAACAAAATATTCAGAACTTTTCAAATGCCCCTCATAAAAAGCAAAGCATGTGAACCATTACCTCCAGATACAACGTTTGTTTCCTTGGACGTGACATCTCAGTATACCATTATACGACACACTGAAGGGATACAGGCGTATAAAGAAGCACGGGAAACAAGAACTGTACAAGAACCGCCGGCTTATTTCCTTCATAAACGTCTGGGGATAGTCTTAAAACTCAACCACTTTGTATTCAATAAAAAGATCTACCTTCAAATCAATGGAACCGCCATAGGTACAAATATGGCTCCCACATATGCTAATAATTGTATGGGAAGACTGGAGTGTCAACTGTTTGCATCGGTGTGACTTACTTTATACCATTGGGTACGTTTCATCGTTGACATGAAAATGAAATAGCAACATGGCAGAGAAAATCTGGATGACTTATCTCAAAAGCAAACTTCCATCGTTCAATAAAATTCACGGCACAAGTCTCCAACTCAAACCACGTATTTCTGGAGACAACAACCAGACTTGTAGAAAACAAATTCTAAGTATGTTATTCTGTTTCCCCATTTTTAAAGCGCGTTGTAGTATAATATCAATGGCATTAAAAAAGCAAATGGAGTTTGCAATCCATCCTGTGATAGGAAAGTTCATAAACAGAAGATTATCGAAAATATTCCACAATTGGATTTTTCGAGAACCAAACAGAGAGACCAGTCCGTGTTTGTATTTTCCTAAGTCTAAATTCAGTAGTGCAGATCCTTAGTATGTCAAGTATACGCTAAAAAGGCGTAGAGATTTGTAAAGTTTCCTAACACTACATACAAATAAAATTGATAAAAACAAATGTTTTAGTTTAGTTACGTAATCGTCATTCGATCTCAAAAGATAATTTCTTTCAACCGTTCAACCTGTTACATGTTCTTTTAATTCAAATCGAAATATGTCAATACACATATACAGGAACTACTAGTTTAATCCCACAAAATGAGTCACGTTTCTTGTTGTTCTTGTATACTAGAAAATTAGCAGTTTTTAATAAAAACAGAGTTCAGTTAGATTCAATGTGCGATCGCTTTAAGTAACTACTACTACAACTAATTATTCTCATTATTATTATTATTATTAAATAAGATCTTCTTCATTTTCAAATTCTTCTTCTTTATATGAAGAATTTAAGTGTAGAATTTAACAACTGTATGTGACTTAATAAAAATAACACCGAAATGACTGATCCATATTTCTAACACTCGTCATTTTGGTCAATATATATCACGTTGATGTTTAATTACACGTCTATTTGTCGTTGTTCAAAAATGTTGGCGATACATCTGTAGATCTCTTAAAGCACGTCGAAGCGAAAAAAACTTACGTCTGTAGACAGCTAATTTCGTCTCTTGACGGTTCACATTTTCTCTGGGTCGATTATGCATGTATTGGCTCTTAGACCTTAAGCGTGAAGTCGCAATTTATACATACACACATTACAATTCTATAACTTGGAAGGATGCTATCTGGTGGATAGGTGCTGATGAAAAAAATCTATGGGAAAGGCACAATATCAATTTTACACAGCGAAGAAACTGTAAAAACGATTCACTGAATATTTCATTCAGAATTGTATCTTTCATAGATTAATTGAGTTATAAAGAAGACAAATATGAATCCAACAAGATTACGATAAATTGATTATTATAGCTTTTTCGGCTACTCCAGATTTGTATTTCTTGATGTATTTGGATTGTACATTTTTTATTCCAACAGCAAAGAAAATCAAATAAATGTTTATCTTAGGCACAAGTTTGTATGGGTATGCGATATGTCCTTGAAGAGTGTTAGATTAGTTATGATAAAGCGAAACTCTAAACGAGGCCAGATCCTTATTAAATTAATTTTCAGCAAAATTAAAGCCCAAGTGCTTTTCTATGATTTATTATTTTAGTAACACCTTGACTATGATATATATATATATATATATATATATATATATATATATATATATATATATAGAGAGAGAGAGAGAGAGAGAGAGAGAGAGAGAGAGAGAGAGATTGTTACGACTCTATGGTCTAAGAAAAATGTAGCAGAAAGAAAGTGAAACCAACAAATCAAGTAAAAGTCAACAAGCAATTTATTCTAGACAATTAAAGTGAAAATTCAAAAGGCACTTACAATAACGTGAATTAAAATTTAAAAAATCCAATAATCCTAAGTGGCCTAGTCACAAGTCCTAAATATAGAATTTCCGAATGAATTACTGTATCCTTGAATATGTTGATGGGCCAATAGTCATTAATGTCCTGATGTGTCAGTAGTCTTTAATCTACTGATGTGCCAAAATGAAGTACTCCATAAACATCTTTGAATAAGTTCACATAAATCCCAAAATCATCAGTTAAAAATCCAAAATCCAAAAGTTTATGGGCACTTTTATAATCCAATGAATATTTTAAATAATTCGTTTCTCAGAATTTGGAATGATTTTTCACAACTGTAATGGCTCTTTAAAGACTGATGTTAAGGTCGAAAATTAAAAAACTTTCCACTGAACATGGTATATATAAAGATAGGTCACATGACAGAACGTTCTAGAATAGTATTGTGTATGTGACTCTTAAAATACAACTCTAAGGGACATTCTAGTTTTATCTGTAAACAAAATCAACCTTGACCTCAAATTGAATCAACAACTTGTTTACCAAAACCGTCCTTGAACTCAAATACTAAGTAAACAACGTAATTCCAGGACAATAGCTAAACATGTCAATATTGTACTTTACATTAAGGTTTAAGCAAATATTAAAGTCAAGAAACATTTATAATTTCCTAAAATATTTATTATATTATATAAACATCCTACATAACAATATATATATTTCTATATATATATATATATATATATATATATATATATATATATATATATATATATATATATATGTGTGTGTGTGTGTGTGTGTGTTTACGTGCGTGTGTGTGTGTGTGTGCACGTGTCTTCTTGCTTGTAGCGTATCCAATATCTGTTGGGTTTAACTCTTTTCTTGTGACATCTTAACAACTGCTTATCCCTAAACTCGTGTCTCGTCGAGTAGAAATTATCAAACTGTGCATTTTATTGAACTCAAACATTAAATTTGTTGCGATGTTTGTATGGATTGTTACGTAGTTAAATATCTGGAAAGTTTACTCTGCAAAGACAAAAAGACACGAAGAAATATATTATTTCATTTACTGTTCTTTCTAACGGTTTTCATATTTTCAGCCTTCTTCCTTTTCGGTTCCGGCAAAGTGTCAGGAAATATCACGATTTTGTAATTTAACTAATGTATATCTCCCGAAAATAGCTAGAAATATTGTTAAAACGTCCAAAAGTAATGGTCTTCATTTGTCACTGAAAATTTTAATTTACGCTATGTACGATTTTAATAGGTTTTGGTTGTGCTGCTACTATGGTCACTGATATTACAAGCCAATTTTCACCTGGGGATATTCTTGAAGATTTTCTTCCAATTTACAACGACCCACGATAAAATTACATGACAGATGTATAGAGGGAGACAATATTTAAATCTTAGGAAATAAATAGGAATACAAAAGGGTGGTGGCTTACGAACTTAATATCAGTATGATGACATGTAATGAATGCTATTGGTAAAACAGTAAAGGAACAAAACTATTCGGATATTTTAAGCTGATCTTTTGAAATAAGTAACTCGAGAAGAAAAGAAGAAAAAACTTATAAAACCTCATGTTCCCTTCGTAAATGATTCAATCGTGGAAATGTATTTTTTACCATCATTAGTCAATCTTTCTTTTTTATGGAAAATGAATAAAAGTCAAAATAATTTAGTCGCAAATAAGTCATCTGGCCTATTTACATCTTACAATATCCAATGGTGATAACATTATAAATACAAGAATATGAGTATGCATAATAAAGGTAGTAGTAATCCGATCATGAGTACTCTTTGGTGTAATCAGAATTATCAAGTATAAAGTAGTAGTAATCCGATCATGAGTACTCTTTGGTGTAATCAGAATTATCAAGTATAAAGTAGTAGTAATCCGATCATGAGTACTCTTTGGTGTAATCAGAATTGTAAAGTATAAAGTAGTAGTAATCCAATCATGAGTACTCTTGGTGTAATCAGAATTATCAAGTATAAAGTAGTAGTAATCCAATCATGAGTACTCTTGGTGTAATCAGAATTATCAAGTATAAAGTAGTAGAATCCAATCATGAGTACTCTTGGTGTAATCAGAATTATCAAGTATAAAGTAGTAGAATCCAATCATGAGTACTCTTGGTGTAATCAGAATTGTCAAGTATAAAGTAGTAGTAATCCAATCATGAGTACTCTTGGTGTAATCAGAATTATCAAGTATAAAGTATTAGAATACGATCATGAGTACTCTTGGTGTAATCAGATTTGTAAAGTATAAAGTAGTAGTAATCCAATCATGAGTACTCTTGGTGTAATCAGAATTGTAAAGTATAAAGTAGTAGAATCCAATCATGAGTACTCTTGGTGTAATCAGAATTATCAAGTATAAAGTAGTAGAATTGAATCATGAGTACTCTTGGTGTAATCAGAATTTTTTTCCTATTGCCATATATTTCTTGTTCATTTTTTCATCGAATGATATACAGTGTTTAATATCAAGATTTATTATTTACTAAGTATGATATACAGAAAATTATTCGTGAAATAATTTCCATCTATTTTTCATTCCTATATTTTCGCATGTGAAAAATATATCCTCATATTTTCACGTGAAAATACAAGATTTCCCATCATGTCATGCGACGCTTGATTGTTTATACCTACAGAAGTTATACCTGCAGTAAGAAAAACGAACACCTTGTGGTATTTTCCTAAATTCGTCTGAGAGATCCTTACTTATAATTTTTCGTGCCCGTGACTTCATTGCATTATTCTAGCTATACGGTAACATTTTAGAAGACGTACGGTGTAATCAGCGAAAATCCTATCGATTAAGATGCCCGTTTCTATCGCAATGCATAAATAGACGGTCACAATTTCAAAATCCATTATCAACATAGGAACAATAATAGTTACATTACTGCCGCCAATAGTATTCACCAGCTGGATTCAAATATTGATGTTGCCATCGAAGTCTTTAGCGCTCATTTGTCAATGCTAATAATTGATTAATAACGGTACAGTCGTAAATACACTGTACATATGGTATTTTAAAGGGACTTAATTTTATTGTTTCCTATCGCACTGATATGATATGCAAATATTTAGAACTGAATTGAACTTTCCCAGTGACACGCGCTACGTAAGAACAAGTATTAAAATCACAAGCTGTTGTACTCTGGCAAAACATGGTAGCCCGTTACACATTTCGGTATATTCTGAGTTGATTTACCGTTATAACTCACGTATAACTCGGGTCCAAATGGAAACAACATAGACCCTGATCTGCCGTCGCAAAATGCGCCGACATATCAGGGTCTATGTTGTTTGTTCTACTAATTTAGTCCTTACAAACTGCATAGACCCAGATCTGCCGGCGCATTATGCGACGGTAGATCTGGGTCTATGCAGTTTGCAGTTGGTATTGGCCTATACGCGAGTCCAAACGGTACTAGTAATCCTGTTATAAGTCTCAATTAATACTATATATCTTTATCGCAGTAATTTAATACAATTGTGAAAATGACACGTTCGGACGATTATTTGAGAACTTGGAAAAGAAGCAACGAATCATATACTTAGAAAGGCGAAAAAAATAACACATATCTTTCTCACTATATATTGATGGATATCAGACACATAATTTATGGACAGATTTACATTAGGGTAGAAACTTTTTGCCTTATTCTTCGCACATAAACTGATGGAATTCAAATGAAAGAATTGCTTAATGATATACAGGATGCAGTTTAGAAAGATTGGCGCAGTTATCACTCGAGTGTTGCTATTACCGCCATAAAATAAGTTAACGCATATCTTAAAATATTATTGGTCTGCATCAGAGATGCACAACAACATTTCTCGTTTGTTTGGGATAATCCCACTTTAAGGTGTTTTGTCTAGTGGGTTTTAGTTAGTTTGGGCAATGATTGTAAAGTGTCTTGCCCAAGGACACAAGACTGCAACAGACCCGACCTGGTCTGGAAATCGAACTCGATGCTCGTGCGTAAGAGTCCAGCACGCTCAACTACAAGCTACTGCGCCTATCGAAAATGTTGCTGGCAGCTCAGGGCCGTCTAGGAATGTAATCGTGAACGACGATAAATAATAGTTCCGAAATTTGCAACGAGCCCCGCCCACACTCATTTACAGAAGAAAATATTTTCTAATGTATAATAATTGATAAAATCATAAATGCTTATTATCCTAAATAATAGAAACATATATCTTTTAAAAACATTATTACCACACTGCATGCGTTTGTTTTAGCTGACAGTTACATTGTTTCCTAAATAAACCAACCCATCAGTCAGTTAATATTATGTCATTACTCGCAAGAGGTCTGCACTTTTAGCCCTCCAATCGACTGTAGGTAATGAGATATGGGGATGCTAAATAAGGGTGATTGACACATCGGAAATATCAGATGCATTAACGATGGACATAATCAAACAATAATGTTCACTTTCTGTATGGGATGGTGGCGAATATAAGAGCAAACAGTAACAGGTTAATAACGTCAATTACAAAAGACAGTTTGTTTCCTATATTTTTTGTGCCATTTAAATTTAATGCTAAGATTCTACAAGCCATTTTGTTTGCCCTAAAAGATCTATCTATATGGATTCTAAGTATAAATTAGTCACAAGAAGATGAGATAAGTTAGAGTTGATGGTTAAAGCCCTTTATTCTGTCCTATGTGCAAATCTACTGGCGGCAAAGGATGGACACTGTGAGATGAAAAATCTTTCACTTTCAAGTAGGTGTAATAAAAAATAAAAATGTTATTTTCACTGGCAGAACTTTTTAATACCAAATATATATCACACCAAGAACAATTAATTTCAGCAGTAAAATAACTACAATTGGATTCCAGTTTAGATGCAGGGGTTCATAGGCAACTATCGATTATACTGGTTAAACTTTCTTGGTTCTGAGTCTTCAATATTATGCAAATTACTTTTCTGGCGTTACCAAGTACCCAAATGAAAATTTAATTTCTTATCTTTAGAACAGCCACTTAAGGTGGCGATAGATCATAACGTAATAATACAAGAACCTTTTTCAGATGCAAAAGTTGTGCTTATTATTAAAGTTATATCTAAGTTATATCTCACTCGTCTACTCGTGAAAAACAGATTGTCTATGTGAAAAGGAAGAAATGAAGTGGCTAAAAAAAGCGGTAATCCGGTAGAAACAAATACTAAAACATGGCTAACAAGAACAGTACGTACTCATTTCAATCTTTATCTCCTGAGTTAAGTTCCATCTTGCGCTATAATTTTGCATTGTTTATCAGAGTTCTAACACAAAGTTATTCTCATTTGCAAAATCAGTGTGGCAATGGCTGATTCCCGGGGATATGAATATCCGCCACATTTGGGTTTGGTGTGTCAGGCAGCATTGAGCTTTACATGAAATGTGGAAAAATTGATTCTTTTTAAATTTTATTATAAGTAACAACTAATGAAGAAATTAAGCTGGATATGCTTGTTTGTATATATACATAAACTGTTATTACTTTGTTGCCATAGAAAGAAAAAAAAATCTCAAAAGCCAATGTCAGATTTTATGCATTGTCTTATGTACCTCTCACCATTAGGATGCAAACTTACTGCAAAAATATAAACAGGTACAGAAAATGACACCTTTGAGAATTATGTTTGATTGGGTTAAACTGTGATTTTAAACTGCATATGTGGTTGCCATTGCAGCCAAAAATGAGCATACTTTTAGGGAAGTGTCTTTGCTTGTGATGCATGGTCAATTCAAATTTAATAAAAATAAAAGAGCAAAGTTGTACGGAAATACTATACATAGTGTTATGAACAAGACCTAATACCCAATTCAACAGCAAAATAAACGATGGGTATTTGAAAAGTTATGAATATTTGTTATAAACTTTTTGCCTCGTTGAACCTGTCAATCAATTTAATGCCGATCTATATACAAAACTACGCTCTATAAAATGATCCGCTGCTACATGTGCAGCACGCCGGACACTGGCAGATATATGATTGTGACGTAACATAGGTAAATAACAGTGACGTAACAACGTCGGAAGAAGAACAATTCTACTACTGTGCAAAGAACATGCTGTAAAATCCGGGTGCTCTTAGGGTACTCTCTGATTGATATCAAGGCCGATTTGGATACAGTTTACGAATGTAATTCTGTCATATCCTACAATTCTGTGGTGGTTTCATAGTTTTAAAGAAGGTCGTGCATCCATGGAAGATGGAAAGTAATAGCAGGTTCAGAATATTTTCTGTTTTTATTGTTAAAATTGGTATACTTTAAATGTGAAACATGTCTGGTGTTAACATATATTTCAGTACTTAATACATTCTATTTAAAATATTTTGATAAAACAATACAAGATAACCAACATTTATTGAATGGCATAACGTGTAACATATAAAAATGGAACTTGGATACTTTCAACTATTTTTACCATGGCGCCGTTCAAAGTCCATATAAACCTCTTTAATTTCATAACAATCACGGAGAATAAATTATTGCATTTTTAAGCATATATCAAATATTTATGCCCAGGTATATGCTGAGTAAATATTGAACGATTACTTGAATTGCAAAGTAACAAAAATATGAGTACACAACAAGTACAATGACACTTAAAACTTGATGTAGCACCTAGTTATATCCCAGAGCGTCTAAATATCTAAAGGGATTGAAATAATGCACCAATTCATGTTAAATATCCAATTATGTCTATTTCAAACAGAAGAATAAAGTGTACAATATCATTTATGTTCTGTTATGACTTACTTTTTTTAGCTATAATTCACTCATGTTTTATGTACTCCACGTTCCAAGAATCACTAATAATAATGCATACACCCCACTCCATTCCCCTCCAATCACCAAATGGTGGTTTCATGAAGCTCCTCCATGATTCCAGCATGATGCATACCCAGGATTAATATTTTCACTCATTTTCTGTTTGTGAATATATAAAGATGTACCTTTGATAATATAGTTTATGAATTCCCCGTGGTGGGTATGGGAGGGGTGGGTGTAATACCAAAAATTAAACTTTTCACCCTAGGTAACATTATGACCAAGTATACAACATATATCCAAATGTTTTATTTCTTAACATACAGTCTATAAGAGAAAGCATGACAGAGCTAGAGTGTCCTTATATACAAGTTGTACTGTATATATAATAGTTAAGAGTGCACAGCCCAGACAGGGAAACATGTACCACTAAAAAAAGGTGACAGAATTACATTTTCCACGCCTTGATCTATACCTTTAAGATAGGCACCTGATTATGATATGCAATACACTGTCTAGTCATGATGTATGACTGGGTAAATGTTCATAGAAATGTCTCCAAAACTTACAGTTATGGGACAGACAAGCAAAAGCCAACAGACATAGGGGCCGACCGACAGATGAATAGAATCCATATTATGGTATGCCATGTCGTGAAGCGCGATTGCGTGATTCATGTTAATTTTTTTTTTATTATTCTTGCCACCCCCCCCCCCCCCTAAAAAAAAAAAAAAACGAAAGCGCAAAAAATCACGCATAATATTTTCAAGCCAATCTCTATTATTTTTTAAATCCATCCTTGTTTTAGTCAATTCACCCATTTTATCACATGGTGGAGAAAACCTGTCACCCCCCACCCCCACTAAATTTTCAAATTTAGAATAGAATGTTTTTAAAAAGTTGTACTCAACAGAACACCAAATCAAAAATGTAATTGTACACCGTCTCTGGATTGCACCTTGACCTATGATTACGGTCTATATCAACAGCACTTGATTGATGTACATGTATTGAATATAAAGCGAGATAATGTACTTTTTATTACTTGAAGCGTTGTACAATTGATAAATCTGCTAATTCATAGCTACAAACAAGATACCAAATAAAGTTCTATAGAAATCAGGCCTATACTAATGCTACCACATATGTTCTTCATTGTTACGACTATATATCATTGTTTCAGAACAACTTTGCAGGTTCTGTTTAATTTGTTAATCACGAGTGTCTGCAATTTTGTAAGTTTCTTACAGTGTCCAACACAACCTCGTACAGCTGAGATCTATTGCTTGTCAAAATTGGTGAGCTTGTCTTAAATTTGTATGAGTGGTATTCAGCCAGGCTGAGGAGTGCCAGTCTGCAGATACAACAGAGATCAAAACGTATATTGTATTTTTTAAAGTCTGCCGCAAAGTAAGGTTGCGCACTATGCACGTTTAGTTGTCAGCACTTAGTGTTAATCACCCTGAGGGTCCAGTACATATGCAAGGTGCTGGCATGATTCTTTTAGCGATACTGGCAATATATAGGATGGCTGGAAATAAACGTAATTTTAATGACAATTGCTAAAATATGCCCAAATCAATGGCTGACGCCTTAGACTCACTAGTATCCTTACCAATGTCCATACCAGGTTTACACGAGATTCGCCGCTGTATTCTTTGTAGAGTATTGTCAATAAATTGATAGGCGCAATAAACTGTCTCATGTATCCATGGGAGTCCGCAGGAATTTTTCCGGGGGGGGGGAGGCAAAGCCATTTTCGGGCAGGGGGGGGGGTCAAAGCCAAAATTAAAAGGACCAGGCTAATACTGCACAATGAACGTTTTACAAATCGGTGGTGGGAGGTGGCAACTGCACCCCTTGCCAACCCCCACCCTGCGGACCCCCATGCATGTATCAGGTATAGGTTTAATTTCAGAGCGGTTGAGAGGACAGGGATTTATTATTTAGGTGTACATGTGGAAGAAACGAAAGTCCCTAGGCCATCTAGTGATAGAATTATGGACATCCTGGAGAAGAAATCGGGGCTTATAATACCCAGGGGCGTCCGTTAACGAATTGCCTGGACAAATACACCCTAATAGATTTCATTTTATTTGTCAAGTACATGTCTTTTATTTTTTTTTACCTTATTTCAAAACATAAATCAACAATTCTAGTCGCTTCTAAAACTTTGAAATAAAATTAGTAAATGAGTGAGTAGTTTATCTGTGCTTTACATTTGACATAATTAACCAAATTACACAATAAGAAATACTGCTTCTCATTGCATCCACAAACATTTCAATTGGTTCTAATGATTGGTTTGTTATTGATGAGTTCTGTGGACAAATTGTTCCAGTCTCTAATGACGTTAGGAAAGATTCTTCGTGACAGGTACATGCTATTACCGGTAGCAGTACATGTTTCATCCAGGCCGTGTCAAAACATATAAATATTGCAAATATAAAACGGGATAATATATAAAGTCCTTGTAAGATTTCATTAAATATAACAATATTCAAATATATTTGATGCAGCATTGAGTGTGGTTTGATAGGCATTCCTAAATTTAAGATGGATTTTGGTGAAAATTATTCGTCATTTTGTAGGGTTAGATAGAGGAAAAGTATTGAAATATTCAAACTGATGACAGTATAGAAAGTCAAATTGAAGGGTAGTTTTACACGAGATTAAGGATCAGCAGTTACATGGGACACTAGGCAATCAAATCTTGCGTTGCAAAGCAGAGACGATTATCTGATCATTATTGAATCCGTTCTCAAAAGTGTGTAAAATGCATGTATTTATCTGTCCTTGTAATTCTTACATCATATAGATCATTCTTAAATGTATGGATGTCGCATCATAAATATCATTGTGGAGGAAAAAAGAATTATGATGATACCCAGTAGTAGTACTGGATGAATCTGCATCCAATGTGTAACTTCGAAAACAGGGGACTTTACACTTCCTAACTAACATTTGTTCACCAAGTCTATTTTTCTTTGCAAATATTTACACACAAATTATATAATTGAAAACGAATTCTTGGGTTTGTGAATACTTAAAAAAATATGTAAGTTTTATTAGGTATATAACACATCTGTAAGTAAGAAATTTAACATAAATCATACATGTAGCTATTCTTTCGCAGACTTAGCAGTGTTCAGAAACGAAAATATATTACTTCTTCCCAGAAAACAAGCCTTAAAACTAATGTCTCAGGATATGATTGGGAATTTTATATCAGTCAGATTCGGGTAAAGAAAGAACACTCTTTAGCGTGTTCCCCAAAGCAGGCATATACAAATTCATGTCAGTACGTGCTGAATCATCTCACACATCTGATACTAACATACATGTATTATTGACCAGGAGGAAAAAGTTGATCTTCTTCTTCTATGTCCAATCATGCAACTGTTGCACTCATATTGTTATCTTGTGTACACTGTTTGCGATTTTTAGTGGCGATTAATTCGTCACGGGAGGTAATTTCAATGACAATTATCCCATATTTCCATAATATTTACCACGTTTAAAAGACACTAATTGACAATTGTTACCCGATTTTTCTTTTGTTTCTTACAGTTACATATATACCCTTGAGGTTGAAATATTTGATTACCATTTTTTTCTATGTGTCTTTAAGAAAACTGCATGAAGTATGAGTTCTATCTTAACATATTGATTCCGTTTATATGTAGCCAGTAAAATAATAAAACTTTTGGCACAATATTCGGTTATTTTTTATAATTAATTTGTTATTTTCTTGCACAACACAACAACAAAATTATACTTATCTAGGCAAGTAACGACTTTCTAAATCGAACTTCTACTGAACAGGAGCAAAATTTTCATTACACTCCTCAATGAGTTATAACCTCACTGTCACCATGGAAACCAAAAGAAATTAGAAGACTATTATATCATTAAAATGATATTCACATTCAAGCCTTTCATTATTGCACATTTGAAGATTTAATCTAATTTTTAACACTTTGCAGCTCACAATGGTGCAAAGCTCAATGCTTTCTAGCATGGTTTGGCTTTGTTTAGTTTGGTCTTTTACGGCACAGCAACACAAGTAGATTATTTAGTGCCGAGACAATTAGAGTAAAATGCTATCCCAAAGGACACACCGCGGCAGCTGACCAGGGCTCATTCGACGGAAAGATTAGAAAACCCTCACCCTATCGGACATCGTATTTTAATTCAAATGTTTACCCATCTCAAATTGATTTATTTCTTGCCTGGCAAGTCATGCTTAGGAATGCGATTTATTGACCACCATAGATATTATCCTTGTCACTATTAACCTTGTCACTACTATCCTTGTCACCATCATCCTTGTCACTATTATCCTTGTCACCATTATCCTTGTCACCATTATCTTTCTCACTATTATCCTTGTCACTATTATCCTTGTCACTATAATCCTTGTCACTATTATCCTTGTCACCATTATCCTTGTCATTATTATCGTTGTCACTACTATCCTTGTCACTATTATCCTTGTCACTATTATCTTTGTCACTATTATTCTTGTCACCATTATCCTTGTCACTTTTATCCTTGTCATTATTATCTTTGTCACCTTTATCCTTGTCACTATAATCTTTGTCACTATTATCCTTGTCACCATTATCTTTGTCACTATTATCCTTGTCACCATTATCCTTGTCACTATTATCCTTGTCACCATTCTCTTGGTCACTATTATCCTTGTCACTATTATCCTTGTCACCATTATCCTTGTCACTATAATTATTTTCACTGTTATCTTTTCCACCATTATCAATTGTCACTATTCTCCTTATCACCATTATCCTTGTCACTATTATCCTTGTCACCGTTATTCTTGTCACCATTATCTTTGTCACTATTACCCTTGTCACCATTATCTTTGTCAATAATATTCTTTTTTCCATTATCGTTGTCACTGTTATCCCTGTCACTATTATCGTTGTCACTGTTATCCTTGTCACTATAATCTTTGTCACTATTATCCTTGTTACCATTATCCTTGTCACTATAATCTTTGTCACCATTATCCTTGTCACTATTATCCTTGTCACCATCATCATTGTCACTATACTTGAGGCATATATATATATATATATATATATATATATATATATATATATATATATAATTATAACAAATGTGGTTATAATCTTGAAAAGGATTAATATCTATAGGAGGGCTTATATGTACATGCATTTAAAATGATCTCTCAATCAGATTTCAAATGTTGTAGACAAAATTTCAGATACATAAAATTTTCATCATCTGAAATTAATACTGAATGCCGTTACATAAGATACTTTTGTTAAATGACACAATATATTCAAATATAGCCGCAGTTTTTATTTATATCAACGTTAATTCATGTTAGTCTTCAGGATAAAGTGATACTATTTTACTCTCCATCTATCAAAGTTTCTTTCAAGACGAATTCGTTAAAAACTATTTACAGTAAAGCCTCAATTATCAAAATTTCGATTATAGGAATCTTTTGGGTTTCGAACCCAGCCGATGTCACTGAAACAGTCCATATATATCACAATACATATATATTATTATCACAGTAATGCGATCTTGATTGCTAGATCACGTCTTGTTGTCAGATTCAGAAAATCCGGATCATGACTAGACGCTTCGCGTCTCGTCATGATCCGGATTTTCTGATGCTGACAACAAGACGTGATATAGCAATCAAGATCTAATTACAATGATAACGATTTTTTTGTTATATACATATCAATTTTCAAATAAATTATTAAAAACCCAAAACGTAACTGAAAGAAAAAGGAAATTTCTTAACATTTCAACCTTTCTTATACGAACTTCATCTTAAGTCACAAGCCGAATTTACATTTTTTGAACAGCTGATTTGCGCATGAATATAGGTTTTATCAATAAAGCGTGTGTAAGAATAGTCACTAATATTTACTACTATCACTGTTAATAACATGAGTTCTTCGACGCATGTGGGCAGCAAATCCATATATATGATTTTCAGCTATTGTTAATTTGTTAAATTTTGCATCACGGAAGATTTCATCAGCCGAAAAACTAGGAAGGTTTATATCGTAGGCCCGGCTGATAGCGTTTGAACTGTTTCTGGTGGGATTTTATGAGAGGCTCAGCTGGTGACCTGGCATGGGAATGACATCATTATTTTGAGAGCTATTCACAGCGGGTTTGGTCAAATTGTTGCAACTTGATGATACAGATTTGTTAAAGAGAATGCTACTCATTTCTATTTGTATGTCAAGTGAGGCTATGGCGTAGTTATTTACGCTTGTTCAGTTGTAACCAGGTACACTCGAGGAAAAAGTAGTTCCAGCCCTGTTTAAGTGTATGGTAACACGGGATTTGACCGTGAAATTCTGTCTCATTCTTCGGTAGAAAATTGATAGATATATAATAAATATCAGAATAATCAAACTACATACTATTCGAAACCAGTCTCCAGTTCCTTGAAGGATTCGACTAATCGATGTTACTGTTTCCTAAGCCTTGTCTTGGGCGTCTGATCTCACTTAACATGCCGCTAAGTTCTAAAACAATTCTCGTCTAGAGACAGAGAAAGAAAAGGAACATATTTACTAACTGATGAATGCCTAACCTGCCTTCATATGGTTTCCTAGACGTCTATTTTAAACATATATTGAAGTTGAGATTCTAAAGGTATATTGAAATAAGTAAGTTAAAAGAACAAAATGAACAAAAATTACGCCAAAGTTGGAATTATTCATCGCCACGCATGCACAGACAAGAGAACGTACAATCAAAACTTTCAGCTTGACCTTCATCAATCAATACCATATAAGATGCTTTTGAAATAAAAACGTCAACCGGTTCAACCGGATATATCTTTGTCATCATCGTACATTATAAATGGACTTGCACGGCATGTTGATAATCATTCATTTGGTATATTTCGCCCTTGAACAAAGTCAAGAGTGCAGATTATAATAGCATAAGGCATCTACATATTTAACTACATCATCCGTTCACCGTCCACATCACGATGTTGCTACTAATTCATTCGTTATTCAGGTCAAGACCTAGAACGATAATGGTAGTTTAAAAAAGTTACAATGATAAATTTAAAATGAGAGTGTTATTTCGTTATTTTATTGTCCTATATCGATTTAATATTTCCATAGAGCTTTCCATAAAAGTTGAGAACGTTGCTCATATAACTAGACAATGTACATGCAGAAGCAAGGTAAAACAAAAAATTACAGCTTATCTGTATGCTCATACGTTGTGTAATTTTCATAGCACAACGAGCAACCCAGTGTCGGCGCGAGGGGGGGGGGGGGGCCAGGTGGGGGGGGGGGCAATTGCCCCCGGCTATGGGGGCTCCGTCGGAGCTTTTTTCTTTTTTTGCAGCTGTAACCGGGGCGTAGATGGGGAGGGGTCGGAGGTTGGCAACTGACATACAAACTGTTCTCTGTGCCAAAGTGGGGGCGCCAGAAAAGACCATTGCCCCTGGGCGCCTCGTTAGGGGCGCCACTAAAGAACATTGCTCATGGGTGCCTCTAACCCTCGCGCCGCCACTGGAACAACCCAACTATTCCAGGAAAAAGGGAGGAGGGGCGATGTGGCGGTTACCTTTTAACTTGTTCAAATCTCGCTGTACACTCTGTCTAATATATGAAATGCATACGTTATTCGTTATATACAAAAATTGATGAGATTATCTGAGCTCCATTTAAATACTTTGTACATATGCAAGGATATATCTATATGTATCTAGCTGTGTGTGTGTGTGTGTGTGTGTGTGTGTGTATGTGTGTGTGTGTGTGTAAAAGGAGATATAGACAAATTTGTATTCTAAAAGTTCTTCAGATGCAGTGTCGACTTTGCATCTGGCATCTAACAACCCTAATACTAGAAAAATATACATTTATTTAAACCGTAAATACTTTTACTTTACAATCTGATAAACAATATAAATATCACAGCCTCTAAGAATTAATTTTTGATTAGCTGAGCACGGAATGTATTTCTAGTAAAAAGAAAAGAAAATCCCCATTTAATGGAAAATTACTAATACTAATAGGCTTCGATATTCACATAAAGCTCATGGATTTAGGAATAATTTCCCTCCCTTTCTCTAACCATCTCTTCACATTCAGAGCTATACCTGCTTTATCATCAGTGTGATAGACACAAATTAACGTACATAAAGACAAGCGAAAGTAATTATTTGATGTTCTCTGTCTATTAATGAATGTATTTAATTATTCTTCCATTTATCAACCCATTCTCGAGCGGGTTTGCAAAGAATGTCCATGTTTACGTCCATAGATAATTACTTTAAGTTTTTGTTCTATTACAGATATTTTTCATATTTGTCTGGCCGTGATCTTGTCGCGAGCTATAATTGCTCTGTTAGACGAAATACAATAGTAATCAACGTTAACCAGAAGTCATCGTGATCATAACATCTTGTACAAAAACTTGAAATCGATACTTTTATAAGATATCTAGATGCATTAGCCTTTTAGTAGTATGTAAGTTGTCAGCATACTGCCAAAACACTATCATATTGCTAGCCTATTAGTAGTATGTAAGTTGTCAGCATACTGCCAAAACACTATCATATTGCTAGCCTTTTAGTAGTATGTAAGTTGTCAGCATACTGCCAAAACACTATCATATTGCTAGCCTTTTAGTAGTATGTAAGTTGTCAGTATACTGCCAAAACACTATCATATTGCTAGCTTATTAGTGGTATGTAAGTTCTAGGTAAACTGCCAAAACACTATCATATTGCTAACCTATAATTGGAAGTAAGTTGGCAGTATACTGCCAAAACATTATCATATTGCCAGCTAATTAGTAGTATGTAAGTTCTCAGTAAACTGCCCAAACATTATCATATTTCCAACTCCAGAAACACACAAAATACTTTCTAAGCCATAGTTAAGCCCGACCCGTTGAGCCGTATCCACTCCCATGCCTAGTTTATGATCAAGATTGTACTATGAAATGTATTAGTGTGACCCGTGTCCGTGATATCATAAAAAAAACATATATATGCACGCTTTCAATGTGGTCTATGTGATTTAAAATACAATCTTCAAAAAATGTTCAGAAAAATCAAAGTACAGATTAAGGTTTTTTAGGACGAACATATGCTAATCAACCTGCAGATAAAGTTTCAAACCATTCAAATTTCTAGGAAGGAGCAAATTTGCTAAAAAAAAAAACACTCGGCGAGAGTCAGTTTGTGTACTCACTAATTTACGTACCGGAAGTATAGCCACTAACAGCACACCCGTAGTTCTATAATATAGTTTATAAGCACATGCTACCTGAAGCTTTTTCAGAGCCGTGGTTATACACGTTATTACATTATTTCAGCATCCATAATCTTATCTCTGTCTTATTTCCTTTAATCATCAAGAACTACATATAAATAAATATAATGCAACAAGTTCATGTGAGAGACAAGCATTTTTTTAAACAATAATTTAAATTTATAATGACTTGTATAATGAAACTGAAAAAGACTAAAATAACTTTCTCTTGTAATAGATGGAACATGTTATGATTCTAGAGATCTTTCATATGATGCTGTTAAGAAACAACTTTTTGTAGGGACCGCAAAACCTCTTGATATTGTTACGCCTCAAGGTCTTAAAAATATGTAACAGAAAGAAAGTGAAACCAACAATGTAAGTAAAATCAACAAGCAATTTATTTCTAGGCAATAAACGTGAAAATTCAGCAGACACTTACGATAACGTGAATTAAAGTCCAAATAATCCTAAGTGTCCTAATCACAAGTCCAAAAATATAGAATGTTCCAAATTAATTCCAATAACCTTGAATGTCCCAATGTACCACAAAACTTGAATGTCCTGATGTACCACGATGATGTAATACAGAATGTTTTGAATGAATTGACATACATCCCAAAAAGTCCTAAAATATATGAGCACTTTAGTATTTCCAATTAATATTTTAAATAAATAATTCCTCTTTCTGAATTATATCTGGTTTTCACAACTGTAACATCTGATTATTAAAATATATTCTTTACAGACTGATGTTTAAAACAATACTTTTAGAACCCGAATGATCTCTTGTTTACTAAACACACACACACACACACACACACACACACATATATATATATATATATATATATATATATATATATATATATATATATATATATAGGTGTACCTGACAATTCTCACATCAGAATATGAAAATTGTTATGGAAAATTACTTTGTGGACATGACTTTTGTCACAACAAGACTTGGAAATAACAGTCCAGCTGCTAAAAAAACCGGCCTTGAACTCTAATGCTATGTAAACGTGTTCCTTACAAAATGACCATACTCTGACGAAAGAACAACTTACAATCATGGACACATTATAAATTCAATATATATAACACATCCCCTCAAAAAGAAAAAAAAAACGATTTATGCAATAAAGCTTTCTTTTGAATATGCATAATCAAAATTACATAGGAAAATGTCTTATAATGACACTTAGCTTAATTACACAAAATAAAGTAATATAGTACTTCTATACACGTGAGAGTTCATCGGCTATCACATTCTCTTTTCGTCTGATGTGTCGCATGTCAATGTTATATTCTTGCAGTATTAAACTCTACTTCAACAATCTCCGATTTTTATCTTTCATTTTGTTGATGAAAGTTAGGGGATTGTGATCACTGTATACAATAACCGGAGAAAGAGCAGAGGTAACATACACTTCAAAATGTTGTGAGGCCAATATCATAGCCAAACATTTTTTTCTCAATTGTGGAATAATTTGTCTGGTGCTTGTTTTTTTTTTTCTTCAGAAAAATAGCACACTGAATGATCCACGCCATTTTTGTCTTCCTGAATCAATACATCATTTGCATCAACATTCATTTTAAATAATTGGCTGAAATTGGGTGCAGAAAGAAGTGGATCATTCTTAGGCATGGCCTTTAATTTATCAGAAAGATTCATGACGCTGGTCAGATCAATTGGATTTCTTACTACACAAATTTGTCAAGGTTCGGCAATTATGGAACAATTTGAACAAAACTTCTGATAATATCCAGCTGTACCTGAAAATTGCATCAATTGCATTTTACAAACAGGCACAGGGAATTCAGAGATAATCTTGACCTTAGCTTCTACAGGTTTAACTTGACCTTGTCCCACAACATGCCCTAAAAATGTGACACAAGCATGGCAAAACTCACTTTTGCTTAAATTAATCGTCAGATTTGCATCACTGAGTCGATCGAAGAATATCCTAATGGTTTCCAAGTTGTCTTCCCAGGTGTCGTTGTCGATAATGACGTCATCGATGTACGCATCATAATTATCTGGACCAGATCTTATCATGTTCATAAGACGCTGGAATGTTGCCAGAGAAGTTTTCATACCAAAAGGCATAACTTTATATTGATAAAGCCCATCTGGAGTTACAAATGCTGAAATTTCTTTTGCTCTTTCTGTGAGTGGAATTTGCCAGAATCCTTTTAAAAGGTCAAACTTGGTCACATATTTCTCATTTCCAATTTTAATCATTCATTCTTGGTATTGAAAATGAATCCGTTTTGGTAACACTGTTGACTTTTGTATAGTCAGTACACATGCGGAATGTATTATCTGGCTTAGGCACAAGAATACACGGTGAAGTCCAGTTACTTCTACATGGCTCTATAAAATTATTCTGAAGTAAATATTGAATTTCTTTCTTCAAATATTCCTTTTTGAGAGGATTCATCCTGTAAGGATGCTGTTTCACAGGTGTAGAATCTACATTGTCAACGTCATGATAGATTGTATTTGTTCATGTAGGAACACCAGGAAACAAGTGCTCATACTCATGTAATAGCTCTTTTAGTTCGTTTCTTTCCTGTTGTTGCAGATGTGACAGTTTCTGGTCCAGATTGTTTAATATTTCTGAATTCCGACGTTTGGATAAACCAGAGTCACTACGGTCAGATTGTATTCCATCGTTGACATCATCACTGTGTTGGACAGGTACAACTAAATTGATTGAATAATTAACTCAGCTATCTCTGTCAAAATACTCATTTAACATATTTATGTGACAAAGTTGTTTCTGTTTGCGCCTCCGAGGAGTGTTCATGATATAATTTAAGTCATTTACTTTCTTTTCAACCGTATAAGGACCATACAATTTAACCCGAAGGGGATTTTGAGGTATGGGGAAGAGAGCCATAACTTTCTCACCAGGCTTAAATCTCATTTCCTAAGCATTTTTGTCATACCTTAATTTCATTTTTGACAGAGTAGTGTGGAGATTAGTTCCAGCTACCTCACAAGCCTTTCGACAACTTATATTTGAAATCAGTGACATAGTCAAGAAGATTTTTCTTTGGATCTTCATTTGAAAGAAGTTTCTCTTTCAATAATGTCAATGTGTCCACGGACAATATGTCCAAAAGCCAGTTCAAAGGGATTAAAACCCAATGACTCTTGAACTGATTCCCTAACAGCAAACAACAGCAAATGAACATCCTAATCCCAATCCTTTCCTGTATCAAAGCAATATGATCGAATCACATTTTCAAAGTTTGATGAAATCTTTCCAAAAATCATTGACTTTCAGGCAGAAAGATTAAAAACTGTTGAATGCCTAATTCATGCATAACTTGTTGGAAAATTCCAGAAATAAACTTGGACCCTTGATCAGACTGGACAGATTAAGAAAGGCCAACAAGTGTTACAAACTTCACCGAAGCTTTTACAATGGTTTTATTTTTAATATTTCTCAAAGGAATTGCCTCTGGAAATCTTGTAGATGCATCTATAATTATGGTCAACAAGTATTGGTTGCCTAACTTGGTCTTAGGTACGGGACCTACACAGTCTACCATTATTCTACTAAATAGTTCTTCAAACGCAGGAATAGGTTGCAGATGAGTCTTAGGTATCTTCTGATTGGGTTTTCCTACCATTTCCTATGATTTGACAAGTGTGACAAGATCTGCAGTTTTTAGAAACATCACTTTTAAGTATCGGCCAATAAAAATGATTCAAGAGCTTGTGATAAGTCTTATTGGCTCCTAAATGACCAGCCAATGGAATTTAATATATCTGGTAACATCAAAACCTGAACTTGTGTGTTAAGGGGGAGAGGGGCAGTGCTCCGCTTGGTAGTTTTAATTCTTTTAATCTATATTGCATTTCTCTTTCTTATCTTTGCATCTGTCGCTTCTCTTTCTCCCCCCTCTCTCGCAGCATATGCATTTCCCTTTCCTTTATTTCCCTCTCCTATTTCTCTCTCTGCCTTTCCTCTTTCTCTCTATCTATATGTCTCTCCCTCCCTCCCTTCCTCCGTCCCTCCGTCCCTCCCTCTCTCTCTCTCTCTCTCTCTCTCTCTCTCTCTCTCTCTCTCTCTCTCTCTCTCTCTGCATATGCATTTGTATTTCCCTTTCCTCTTTCTGAAGCTGAAGCTTTCTTAATTCTAATTCCATATGAATTTTTTTAGCTGTAATTCCCTGAATGTCTAATAAAAACCAGATACCGACTTATCAATTAAACCCAAAGCACTATTATCCAAAATTTCCTTTCGTACCAAATATGGAATTAAAACATTCTTTATCTCTTGCTTTTTCAAAGACGCTTTGCCTCAGACATCTGGTAAGGTCAAGCAACTCGTCCTTTTTATAGACTCTAACCCTACCTGGGTAGGACTTGAAACAAAGTTCTCAGCCTTATGTAACATTGTGAATTCTTGCTGTTTTCACTAAAGATTTCTCAAATGTGTGAAACAAAAATCTTTACCAGGGACAACGAAAATTCCAAAACAAAATCAAGTTAAATTGCAATTTAAAGAAATTCACATCGCGGACTAGCCCCCATGTTCTGTTACGACTTTAGGGCTTGAATATATGTAACAGAAAGAAAGTGAAACCAATAATGTAGCTAAAATCAATAAGCAATTTATTTCTAGACAATAATTAAAGTGAAAATCAAAAGATACTTGCAATAATGTGAGGTAAAAGTTCAAAAAATCTTAAGTGTCCTAATCACAAGTCCATAAATATAGAATGTTCCGAATGAATTCAAATAACCTTGAATGTCCTGATGTACCGCAGTCTTGAATGTCCAGATGTACCACAATGATGCAAACCAGAATGTTTTGAATGAATTCTCATAAAAGTCCTAACATATATGAGCACTTTTGTATTTCCAATTAATATTTTAAATAAATAATTCCTCTCTCTGAATTATATCTGGTTTTCACAACTGTAACATCTGATTATGAAAATAGCTTCTTTACAGACTGATATTTAGAACAAAACTTTTAGAATATATATATATATATATATATATATATATATATATATATATATATATATATATATATATATATAAGGAAAATAGCTTTGTGTACCTGACTTTTGTCACAACAAGACATGAAAATAAAAGTCCAGCTGCTAACAAAACCGGCCTTGAACTCTATTGCTATGTAAACATGTTGTTTACAAATGACCATAATCTGACTAAAGTACAACTTACAATCATGGACACATATTATAAATTCAATATACATAACAATATTCAACTAACAACTCAGCCATCAAAACCAGTACCAGCTCCTAAAATGGATTTCAGATATAAAATATTGACGAATTCTTCACCTTATTCGTACGCAGCTAAGATGTTTTAGGTACTTAATTCAAATAATAATAACATATATATGAAACAGTTTAACATAATTTGTAATAATTTTAACATTCCTCCTGATCATTACTGGAGATATCTAAAAGAAAAAATTTGCATGGCTGTTAATAAAAATAGCTATCAATGGACAATAAAAATAGATTCAACTAATTAAGCAAATAATTATTTAGTTGATACAAAAAATCTTGATTGAGATTTTGCTAAAGTAAAACTAAAGAAAATTACATATGTGCAATAATAATGTTGATCCAAGCGAATATATTGGCTGGGCTTTTTGTTTGTTTTTTTGTTGCAAGATATCAATCAGAGACAGACAGATGAATGTATAGCAATCAGAGACAGATGAGTGTATTGCAAGATAGCGATCAGAGACAGATGAATACATTGCAAGATCAAAGAATGAGATCTTATGTGATTTGTGTTTTAGTTGCTCATCTTAGTAACACAATATCAGTTACAGAGTCTGTTTCAATTGTTCAAGATACATCACAGAAAGATAACTGAGAGTTTGATATTAGGAGAAGAAGGTTATTACTAAGATGTAAACATTATAATAAGATTTCAGTAATATATTTTGGATTCAAAAGTTTAACTAGATTATGCTGTTGGTGGTAATGGTATAGTTTTAATATCAAGTGATATTGTTATAAAAATGGGTAACGTTGTTGGATACGACAATATCTTTTTAAAAAATTCTCTGATAGAATTTAGCTCAAATATAAATACAGATGTTGTAAACAAATGTGATCAATTGCTGATGATAAGCGATCGTCAAAAGATAGACAATGAAATTAAAGAATACGTGAGTAATAACTATGTTGATAAGAAGGACGATAGTGGTAATAACATTGCACTCGCAAATGCAAATGATTGTAAAGACGAGAAACACAAAAGAAACAAAAAAGCACTTATAATATTATTAGCAGCTGGAGGAGTTGTTGTAATTTACTTTTTTTATAAGATGGGTTATTATTTATTAACTCTTTTGTTTGGCCTGTCCGCACATCGGGTAACAACCCCAAATAACAAACCATTAAATGTTAAAACAGGTAAAACAATATGATTATCAATGAAAGAAACAATATGTCCAGTCGTTTGCAAAAGCCAGCTTATTACACTGCCAAGCATTTCAGCCACTGTTGCTAACTCAAACAAATAACCAGCGATATTTTTAAGTCTGTTTTACTATATCAAAAATAATTATTTTTAGCAGGAGTAGATGGAGGATGTGGAGCAGTAGTAGATGTAGGTGTAGGACTAGGTGTAGGATGAGGAATAGTAGTAAATGTAAGTGTATGAGTAGGTGTAGGATGAGGAGTAGAAGTAAATGTAATTGTTGTAGTAGGTGTAGGTGTAGGATGTAGGAGTAGAAGCAAATGTAAGTGTAGTAGTAGGTGTAGGATGTAGAGTAGAAGTAAATGTAAGTGTAGGGGTAGGTGTAGGATGTAGAGTAGAAGTAAATGTAAGTGTAGTAGTAGGTGTAGGATGTAGAGTAGAAGTAAATGTAAGTGTAGTAGTAGGTGTAGGATGTAGAGTAGAAGTAAATGTAAGTGTAGTAGTTAGTGTAATATGAGGAGTAGAAGTAAATGTAAGTGTAGTAGTAGTTGTCCGTGTAGGATGTAGAGTAGAAGTAAATGTAAGTGTAGCAGTAGGCGTAGGATGTGGAGTACTAGTAAATATAAGTTTAGTAGTTGTTGTAGGATGTGGAGTAGTAGTAAATGTAAGTGTAGGACTAGTTGTAGGATGAGAAGTAGAAGTAAATTGTAAGTGTAGGAGTAGGTGAAACAATAGCTGTAGAAGGGGAAACAATACGTTTTACATTATTTGTTATAATCAGTGCAATAGCTGATATTGTCAAACCTATATCTGTGAAAATACTTGCAATTGTGACACTTTTTCCTTGAATAATAGTTTTAATCTTTACCCGAGAGGAAGGTTACAATTTTTTCTATTGTTTATATGTTAAACGCGTGTATTTGTTTATAAATTGTTACTACTTACAGTCGGTTCTGACCTCATAATTTTATACTTTTTCTAGTTTCTGTAAGTATTGTATTGTTTTCTCTCATTGGTTTCCTTTCCAATATCGTCTTTACAGTTTTCTTTTTTTACATCTCATAGTCATTATGTTCGAGTTCTATTTTTTAAATCTTCTGAATGTGCAGTTTTAATAATAATAGCGGAAATATCTCCTTTAACTTTGACCAAATAGCTCCTCCAGTTTTACTTATATTGCTTTATATTGTTCTTATAGCAGTTTGATAATGCGAATTTGTACGACTAAGATCTTTCATCTGTTTTTCTTCTATCCTATTCTAATTTTTGTTCACCAAGTATGTTCTTTATTTTATTATTTTCCTTTCTAATATATTATTTCATTCATTCGTTTTAATTTTCAGTTCAAACAATAATTTTATGCTAATATCCAAAATAAGTATTATTTTGCTGTCTTTTGTAACAGTAGGTCCTAATGGATAATTATGCTGTGTTGTTTTCCTACATTTCTAAGTTGATTTAATCTAAACTGAAATTCACTTGTTATTGCAGAAGTAGGAACCATAATAATTTGTTTTGAACTGACAATGTCTAAAGAATATTTGGCTGCTATATTAGCTTTTGCCAACCAATTATCCCTTGTTTGTTGATCTTTGATGACGTACTTTTTACCGCTGATAAAAGTCTGCAAATATTTTGTGAAAATGTTTCGTTCAATCTGACAAAAGTAAAGTGGCTGTGGGAGTTACCAAAGTTTCTTGAACGTACGAAAGTTGCACACTTAGACTCTTGTTAACCCTTGGTCTTCTTCTAAAAATGGCGGGTATCGAACCAAAATCCAGACCCTAGAAACAATTCCCACAAATTAAAACACATCTACAGCTAATTTAAGCAAAGCTGACTATACATTCGGATGGTAGTTTAGCACTAGCCACCAGTAGTGATCGCAGTGATAGTGTTTTGAACATATCAAGGAATATATCATGGCTGTTTAAGTTGGTATAGAGACACCTCATAGTATTCAATCGTAACTACTCAAACTTGAACCACAAAGTCGACAATAACTTTATTCAACTAAACAAAGAACCGAAACGCGGTAAGGTTATGGGACTTTGCGACGCAGTTTTCATACACTGAAAAACGGTGTGACCATTCCGGGTCTCAGTCCCGATAAAACAGCCTAATATTCTGTGGATTTGATGAACACAATGACCGCGAAACTTTGGAAACATGGCGAAGAGAAAATCAAAAACATACATGATAGACGTCCTTGAAATAAACACTGATAAAGTACAGATAGGTAATGCACACATGCTCGGAAGTGGTTCCATGCCACGGATAATAACTGCTAAATTTATATACATTAAATACAAACAAAATCTGCAGTCAAAACTTTTTTAAAAAAAAATAATTATAAAAAACATAAAGCGGAAGGTAAACACAGTTTAAATCCCCACCCCGTTACCTAAGACTACCACCATAACGTGAGAAACGATATGAAGGCGTTCATACAATTCGTGTGAAAAGCTTGAAAAGAAAACCGAATGGACTATCTTTCATTTGATAAACTGGTCTGCAAATCCGACGGAAATCTGGCGGAAAATATACTAGGAGCTACATACGATCTGAGGGAGTACTTAATGGTGCACAAGGTGATGTTTACCTAAATTCACATCATAACACCGTAACCCCTACGGAGGAGGATGATGTTCAGCTATTGGCAAGAAACAGTCAGCTGGAAACGCCGTATAAACAAACATATACATAAGAATGCTGTCGATGCCCTCGCCCGCTATATGTGAAAATTAAAATAAGCACGTGAGTTTGGAACATAAAAGACTTGTTTAAATATACATTTGGAACCAACTTTCAGTCGTTTATCACAAGATTTTACATCTACATTGTGAAACTTGTGGCTAGTCAGATAGACAATTCGACGGTTTTGGAGAAGGACACTTTATCTCTATTAAAACAAGGAAGAAAACGCGGATGTGTGGTAGATATTCAGAATGTGTGCCTGTTTTTGTCAAATTAAAAATTAGTAGAAGAAAATATTTGTGACAAAAATTTATTTAGAACTTGACGACTGTATTTGTCTCCACTTTAAAGGAAGCCCATTTAGATTTACATCAAGATTTGGTACTTTGTTTTTGTATATTTATCACCACAAGGTTTTCCGATATATGATTCGCTTAACAATGAAGAGAATGGGAATTATTTGAAAATCGCGACATCATATCCTGATTCATTTCTCTTGCTAGCTGGGGATCTAAATGGTAGAACTGGGAATCTCAACGATTTTGCAGAAAGTGATGTTGCTGATTTTATATTAGGAGAAACCGATTTGAGTTAGATGAGTTGAATACGGAAAGATTTTGTTTGTAATGCATTATCTCACTGACTGATATATTTAAAATAGATTCTATAATATCCTAAATTACAGAATGCACCAAGAGAGAGAGAGAGAGAGAGAGAGAGAGAGATCTTTCACGTGTATTGCAAATGACGGGGCTAGCGGAGCAGATTATATGATTCCCTCAGTCGGCCTCTTTAAACATTGTTCCGATTTTGAAACTGATTGTATGAGTGAATCTGTCTAGTTCCCTAACTTATGTGAGTTCACTTTTTCACTTGTCGACATTAGAAACACATGCATATCTGAAGAAAGGTATACTGGTCAAATCTTTGACAGGTACAGATGGAATGAAAATAATAAGAATGAATATATGAATTCATTCCAAAGTGAATTTTCTGATTTTGATCTAATTGTATTAATTCTTTATCTCGTAGAATAGATTATGAGTCTATACAATGTATCATTGATATGTACCACAAGTCAGCCTGTTACTGGTCGTTACAGTATGACAAAAATAGGAAAGCACAATCTTTTTGGGGAAAAACAATCTCTTAAAAAGGCAAACAAAAAATGGCGTCTCTTTAGAATTAATAGAGCTACTAAAAATTGAAGGAATTTAAAATGAATAAAAACAGGTTCAAAACTTTGATTCGCATGAACAAAGAGAATTATAAGCGAAAACAAGCAATTAATTGAATCAAAGTCAGATATTTCTAAGTTTTGGTAGCTGATTAAACAAAACGTGCACGCAAGGCATGCAGTAACAGTATGATTCCTGTAATCAATGGAATGAATAATTCAAGTCGTTGCTGTATCATAATGACTCAGAAACTAATCACAACTTTGATTATATGATCGAAACTCCAAATGATATTTTAAAAGTTCTATTTTTGAAGCTGAAGTTCTCAAAAGTATCAGAAATCTCAAATCAGGAAAATCTGGTGCGCTGGACGGAATAGTAGCCGAAATTATAAAAGCACAATTTTATGCATATGTCCTTAACAGGTCAGATTACTTAATAAAATGTTTCATACCAGACACTTCGCGTAACAAAAATGCGAAAGCATTATCTACCAATTGCATATTGAAGGCTCTTCAAATGATCCTAACAATTGTAGAGGTATCTCTCATTGATATTATGAATGCAATTTTTACCATTGTTTTAAACATACACCTCATTCAGTGTTGAGAAGCTAATAACAAAATTGAAAAAGCTCAGGCGGGATCCTGCAAAGGCTACTCATAAACAGATAATTATTATCAGCAACTCGTTAAGGTTTAGTGAAATTTAACCACCTGGGAAAAGACTCAGTAGATGACACCTAACACTTTAAACGTTGTATGAGCCTTTACGTTATCATTAAATGCTATACAAATTTTAGATCTTGCTAACTGAATTGATCTAACGTTTTCATCGCTGTAGTATTTATTTCTAAAGTATTCATTTTTGTATTTATTTTCGTACTGTCAATTATATTTTCTCCATCTTCTGTTAAACTCATTATAGTTTTTTCTGTTTTCTTTTTCCATATTTTACAGTGCTAACCCCAACAAGGTTTGTAGTAACCATCGCCTTTACTTAACTTAGGTATTTGTTTTATCAACTTTACATTTCGAACATGTCTTAGTAGCCATCATTCATTTTCAAATATTTATTTTCAATCATTTTGTTTTACTATTTCTAAGTATAATACTGTTACTTTCAACATTAGTTCAAAGTAAAATTTAAATAAAAATGATTAGTTAAAACTATTCGGAATATAATATTTTCTAAGACCTACAATTTAGTTGTGAAATAAATGGATTGTGAACCAACCTAAAACACAGATGAAAATAAACCTGATTCAATGGTTGAAAGGGCAAGTTTACAAAAGAAGAAAGACCCACATATAACTGAACTTAGTATACAGCTTGGAAAAAGTTCACAAGAATTAAAAAAGCAAACATAATGGCATGAAACAGGCAGTAAGACCAATAGAAGAAAAAATGACTTAAAATAAGAGGATGTATTGCTTAATAGGTGCTGGAATTATTAATTGTTGGTGTTTTTGGATACACAAATTTATGACAAAGCCTGGCAAGAAAACAGCAGCAGGTAGAACTTAATTACAGAACAATGATAAAAAGGTCCCTTTTCAGAAATGTTGTAATTTGTTAGCAGATTTATAAAATGGCATCACAATCAACGCAACAATTCCGTGATCAATTTAATGGTATCAAATCTAACGTTATTGGTTCCATTATAGAGCAGGAATAATATTTTCTATAATTGACTTCCTGAAGCGAACGTTTAAAATGAATATTAGTTCACATACAGGCTTGAAATAAATTTAAAAGTATCAATACCTTTTCTTTTATTCTTTGACGCAAAAAGTGAATGATTCAACAAGATTTTATTTCAAGCAGAATATCAGAACATATAATGTAAAAGAATCAACAAATAAATGATGAGTGAAATAACAAACATAACCAATACAATTTATGGTACAACACTTAGTTCAGTATTTGATGTTAGTTACAGTTTCATTATAAAGAAGACTTTTAAGCTTACAACAGATTCTCCAAATAAATATGAAATTAATGAAACAATAAAATGGATTATTCAGGTTTCTTTATCACAGTTTACAAACGATTACCGTATAGCGCGTATGATGTTACCAGAAACAATTTGAGATAAATGAGTTAAAAATTAAATGTATAAATGGCAGAAGAAAGTACTTCAGGAGGACAATGACATAAAGTTTAGGTCGCAAAACATAGGTGAATTAAGAATGATTTGGTTAGAAAGATTGAACATTATACAATAGTAAGTGGAGAAATACAAAACAGCATATAACGTTTTAGAGCGGGTAGAATCTAATCATGTCTGCACTTTCAGGTGGTATAGGTATAGCATCTGCTAATTTTAAAGTCGCGGATTATCAACAGGAATTATTGTACATCTGACTGTTACTAAAGTTGGTGTAACTTTACTTTTAAAAAAGCTGATCGACAACAAAAAACATAATGAGATAGTGATTTGGGCAATACTAACTTAAACAATATTATTTACATGATTAGCAAGGCAACAATTGACAGCAAAATTGGCCACAAAACATTAATATGATAGTTAATGAGTATAACAAACACACAGATGCAAAGAATGCAATCAAAACATTTAACGCAGAGAGACAAGGTAATAAATAAGCGTGATAAACAAGGTGGACAAGATATTAAAGAAATGTGAGAAATTAAATAAAACCAATGGAAGTAATAATTGATCCTATGCAAATGACTTATATTGCGATAGAAGCACAACGTAAAAACTATATATATTTAACAAACCCAGTTGGAGATGGTAATCTATCAGTATCGTTACAGAGAACAGATTTTGCTGTTGGTTATTACAATATTTTCAATGATTTGATAAATAACATAATTTATTAATAGATGAACGACCATAATGAAGCAAAAACTGTTTTAATTCCCGATGGTTGCTGGAACCTTGAAATGTTCATGAATAAAGTCAAAGAAGGTTTGACATCAACTAACGACAATGAAGAAAGTATTGAAACTAAGTGTTTGAAATACAATTCTAGTTACTTCATATAATAATTACACAGCGTACTTATCTAACTACAACTCCTAATAGTGTATACATTTTCCTAGATCAACTCAGTTAAATAAAACATTACTTCAATAGTTACCACTCATGTTAGTTAGTGTTTCTACCTGTTAAAATGTTTTTCACTGCTATCTTATTTCTTACAATGTTATTGATAATTACAAGCAATTACAAATAGGATTACTAAACTGACTAAATGATAATACAATAGATGGAGAGGGAAATGTTCTAGACATCCATTAAATGCCAGCAATATACCAATTTCATGTTAAGTAAATACTATGGAAACGTAATGAAGAGGTCCTATTAAAATAGGGTGGAAATTACTGAAAGAAACAGCAGAGGAAAACGTCAGGTGAAATATCAGACAGATGCAACATTAAACATTGTATTTAAACATGATTAACAATAGTATTACCGATTTAAGTGATCCAGTAAAAGCAAACGATGCTGCTATCAGACAATTTGCAAATACATGCACCAGCACACAAATACAAAAGACTTTTTAGGATTAAACTTTGAAAGATATAAGGCATGGAGAGAACAAATAGACAACAAATTTATATCGATTGAACAGAGTGGTAATGAAACAGAGATTAAAATGCTAGAGCTACAAAAACATATTGATGACAACAGGAAAAGATATTTGACACACAAGACTTATTCAAACAGAGACTAAATACATTGTCTAATGCAATACAAAAACTGAACACAATAAGATAGCAAGCAGGCAGAAGGGAGAGACCCGATGAAATACCAAACATTCAACAATAGGAACAACCAACTGAACATAGGATAAATTCAGAGATGGATGCTTTAGAGAGTGACATGGAAGAAATAAAGAAATCTCTGGAAACGATAATATTTTACAACCACAACATGAACGATTACACAGAGGCATAAAGAAAAAAATAAAAGAAAACGAGCAAGAAGTTAAGAAGCTAATTCATGATTTTACTATGAGAATTACAAACTTGAACAACAAGATAATTCATGATTTTACTATGAGAATTACAAACTTGAACAACAAGATGGTTGCTAACTCTAATACTTCATCACAATTATAAAAGAAAAATATTCTTACCCAGCTAACAAAAAGATACCTGACAACAAAAACAAATAAATATCAATGAAAGACCGATTAGATCTATGAGAATGACTCACAATTTGATCTATCAAGAATTTAAGCAACAAAATCAAAGTGATAAATTATCAGATTTCACCAACTCTAAACAAATATATTACTGATGTAATATAGAACAATAAAAAACAAATACCAAATCATATTTTGAGCAAGAAGTAGTTAAACATTTCGGTGTAGAACAAGGTAGCATTGATGAATTAGACAGTAGGAAAATAGAATCAGGCAAGATATAAATGATATTGATTAATGGTTTACATCAGAGACAGATGCGTTCAAAACTGAATTAAATCTAGAAATTGGTATAAAGACAGTTTCATTTAATTTTACAATTGATGAAATTAAAAACAGGTTGGGTGAGATAGACAACAGAAAGCTTGTGCCTGAATGTATATTGCTTTACAATTTTCGTATTGTACCAAGTGAGGAATTCTCAGATGGAGTTTATTTGGGTTTAAATTCAATACGTCCACATTTTAATATTAATGATAAACAAGAAAGCTATGGAAATTATTTGAGGAGAAATATTAATCTCAAGAAGTGGTTAATATTTATGGATTTAAATATGTTCATTAGCGTTTTCCTTAATACAAGTTACACACAATATATAAATTACGGCTGTACGTATTTAAAATAAAACCAGTCATGCTTATAGACAATTTAATTCAACTTAAATAATGAGCCTTTACGTCTTTTTGGCTTTTAAAATGATTTTTAATTTGGATTAGAGATAAACAAGTGTTGCTTACTTATGATACATTAAAAAAGAATCTGAACCTTATCTTTATAGCATAAAAGAAACACGTAAATATTATCTTGAAGCAAATAATGTTTTACTAATAGGATTCAAACGAGAATAAAAGGATATATTTCCGTCCGGATGTAAACTAAAAATTGATGCAGTATCATAATTTCTTACAGTTAAGTAGAAGATGGAAACAATAGTAGTATGACTTAGAGGAGCAACAGTTAACGGTCTAGCATTTGCAGGAAATAATATGTTATTTGATTACTTGATCCCACTAGTGCAAACGAAGCGAGAATTAGACACGTCAATTTTATTAAAGAATCACAAAAAAATACTGAAGATTTTAACCAGAACAGAACAGAGACACTCGAGTTCCTTGACGACAGATTGAGAAAAGAAAATTTGGTGACTTGTATTTAAACAATTTATATAATGTTTAGCGCTATATGCCGAGACTCATTGTGATAATAATGCTTGTTTAGATAAACCTAGACAACCTCAAATTGGTGATTTTTACCAACCTTTCGATAAACAGATGAAATTAGAGTATATACGTATTGTTGGTATAATGGGTATTAGCTTTTTGCTTACAAATTTCTCAAAGTTTGGACATATGTTAAATAGCGATAACATAACAGATAAAGACATAAGTTCACAAAACAAAGGAAAAGCACTGTCAGTAGTATTAAAACTTTAACAAACACTACAAGTGGTAGTACTTAGGTTGGGACTTAATATTATGATTACACCTAGTATTTTTAAAAAACGTTTATATATATATATATATATATATATATATATATATATATATATATATATATATATATATATATATATATATAAACGTTTGATTTAAAGGTCAAATGAGATACTAACGACTCAGTGGTTAAATGTTTTGGTAGAATTTGTTTAAAAACATAACAATAGTGATGATTTGTTTAAAATAAATGACTTCAATATTATCGCGATATAATTTGATTTATGGACTAAGCAATGTACATTAATAGAAAAGTTGCTTAAGTTGAGACCAAGAGCTGCTAATCCACTAAACATTGGTTCAGAAGGTGTTATTTTTGTAATATACGAAATTAAGTTATAATCCAACCTAACTTTCAGTTATTGACAGATCATTGTCCAATATACCCTGTGTTCTTCATAAGGATTTGAGGTTTACAATTGCATTAGTAAAAGCCTCTGAAGTGATAGGAGCTGGTAACCGTGATTGCAAGTTGGAAAATATTTGTTTAGAGTGTGATACGATAACATCAGAATAAATAACTCGGTATTGGATACGATAACATCAGAATCAATAGCTCGGTATTGGATACGCGATAACATCAGAATCAATAGCTCGGTATTGGATACAATAAAATCAGAATGAATAGTTCGGTATTGAATACGATAACATCAGAATGAATGGCTCAGTATTGGATACGACAACATCAGAATCAATAGCTCGGTATTCGATACGATAACATCAGAATCAATAGCTCGGTACTGGATACGATAACATCAGAATCATATAGCTAGGTATTGGATACGATAACATCAGAATCAATAGCTCGGTGTTGGACTTTTTTTTCTTCTATGACTACGTAACTAGCAAGAGAAATATTGATGTATCAGCTAATACAGCTTTAACATATATAATACTTAATTCACCACGAATGAGTATAAAAGGGATTTTAACAATAGAAAAAGAGAGAAAAATAGTAACCCAGAAAAGTTGGGGTTTTTTCTTCTTCAAACCTGCGATAAAACATAATTGTAACTATAGAAGGTTAACGTTACATGCTCTATTCTTAAGGTTTGTGATTGTGGAACAGTATAAAGAAGCATCAAAGGCTTTGTTAAATGAAGCACAACAAAAGCGCACAGAATCCAGCAAAATAAATCTTCATAAAATGTTCATATACTTTATTGCAGATGCGCAAATAAATTTCCGCAACAATGAAATTAATTTTATATATATATAGATAGATAGATAGATAGATAGATAGATAGATAGATAGATAGATAGATAGATAGATAGATAGATAGATAGTTTTACATTAATGGAATGGAACTGGATGAGTGTGATAAGTCGGATTGATATGCCAAGTAATATTTTTTGCTAGTTTTGAATATGCAATATGAATGGTGGAGTTGAACTAGAAGGTGTAAAAATGTGTTTGATATGTGGGGTTGAAATAATTACAAAACATGAAAGGATAAAAAAGAAAACTATCTGAACACCAAATATTAATAATACATTGGTAATTTGACAAATGTAGCGAGACAACTAAGCACGAAGTAATGTCTACTGAAATAACACAGTATAGCGCTAATAAATGAAAAGAGATAATATAACAAAGGTTGAGGTTAATGTCTATTACAGTGCTGGTATTCTAAAACAAGAACACAACATATATGTTACAGATTATATTATGAGATAAGAAACAAGTTAAAAGGTAATACAATAAATAGAAAAAACTACTGATCATGTCATCGAGTTTTTCAAGTTATTTTACACTTTTCTCAAAGTTAAATACGGTGATCAAAACATCAATTATGCATTCATTATTGACAATATATTTTCAGCGTATGATTCAGAGTTTAATACCTACATATAACATAACAACCATCAAAAATTAAACCACAAATAATTAATATGGGAGGAATTTCTACATTACATGAGGTTAATAACAAATCTAACTGTGAATCCTACTTTTCGACAACCACATAAACCAATACTATTTTTTATTCTGACACTAACGCTGACAGGGAACTTCATTCTAACATTTAAATATTGTATTTTAAAGAACCTTCTTACATGAGTGTATGTGGTGTTACAAATTGTGGAAAAAACAAGGTTTGTTCTAGATTGGATATAAATCGAATTTAAGTGCTTCTTTGATTGCAGTGTTATAACTTGTCAATTATTAAACCACAACAAGACTTACAACAGGAAATGGTTATTCAAACATAACCAGTAATCGTGATACATGTTGCTCATAAATTATAAAAAAAAACATTTAGAATTACTTATTACTTACAGGGGGAACTAATACTCTGTTTCTTATAGATGATTGATGTACAAGGAAGGCATCCAATTTAACGAAGTTAGCATTCAGTGGTAGACATTACGAAATATGTGTGGGTTATAGTACAGAAATACAATTATTTCATAAAGGACCTGTGTGATAATGTTAGCGTTTTAGTGTTCTTTTACTCTCCATATAACAAGTCAACGGAAAAAACGTTCGAGGAAAACAATTAAAACCTGTAATTTTAAAAAAGACAAGACATTTGAAAAGCGAAAGCAAAACAAAACAAACAAAAGAAGGAGACTTTTAATGCGGCTCGAATACTTGTTTGATTATAGAGTTCGAAACTTAGCAGACTCCTTAAGGTTGAACATCGACATAACCTTATGGTAAAGTTTTAATTTTATAAACTAAATAAGGTCTATTACCTTATCAACTTAATACGGTCTTATTCACAACCAGGCTACATATCTTATATTGGTTTGATCTTAACAGATTCATTGCTTGGCACTTTACAGTTTGATTAAAAGGACAGTCGTTGCACATATTGAATTTTAAATAATTTTAGCGATACATTTTTGATACCCTTGCATACTTTACTTTCCTTCATCTTTTGTCATGTTAAAATGAATAGAACTTACTTCTGAGACCACAAAAGTCTTATATTCATTTCGTCCACCTCTTTCACCAAATAAAATCAGCATATCGAGATGAGAATTTTCTTTTCTTCAGTGGTTCCAACAAGTCTTATATAATTTCTTTCATCACTTGTCTCTTTACGTTTCTCGCTTTGCTTGCAAACATTCACTGATACATTGAATTCATTTTGAAACTAATCAATGTCGTTCACCTTTTTTGAGCATTTGTGAAACCAATGTTATAGTTTGACGGTCTATGTTTGTGGTGTCCTGGAGGGGATAGAATTTACTCTATAGCATAGAAAGAAAAAACTATTATTAAATGTTTGACATTTGTACATGCTGTTTGTGCATTTACTCATTCTGGTAATTCTGTGCATGATCTGCCTCTGATAGGTTGATATTTATCTATATGCAATGTTAGATAATTTATTGTACTAAAATACCAGTTTGTATTTACAGTAAGTCATGACGTCCCCCGCCATGTGTTTTTAATTCTTTAGACACGTTATTTACTATTCTTTGTATCTGATGCATGTTTATGATGTTTTAAGATTGTGTTCTGAGATACCAGTCCATGGTAAGTAACTGAGTTTCTACTGTTTCGGACTGAACTCATTTCGGAAATGTTATAGACAGATCAAATTGCATTTTTACTGAACCAAAATCTCTCTTCTTTCTTCTTCTTATTTTTATTGTACCAGAGGCTTATTTCATTATAAAAAAGTTGTACAAATCTTTGTCATTTTCTCTGAAAAATCTTTACTCGTCAAATCTTTTATTAAATTAATCCTGAAACCTTCATATAATTATTATGCTTTTAATTCTTCTTATAAATCTTTTAATTTCCTTTCTAGTTGGTGGTGCTAACTTGTACTTTTTTCTATCGGTGCATCAATTCATGTTTTCGCTTATCATATTACTATTGTTTTCGTTCAAAATCATGAAACTTACTTATTTGGTGAGCATACCATGAAGATTTTTTTTTTACACTCTTTCCATAATCGCGCGTAATTTGCATTTGATTCCATTCTCTGATAATATTTTCTCCACTTTAATACAAGATTGATTGTATCACATTTACACACCCATTACTTGAATGGTATTTTGTGTTTCGTTTTCGCATTTGATCAATTGCTTTTTGATGTTACAACGATAAAATCTGAGAGTCAAATTTATGTTACTTGTAATTTTACATAGGAATCTAACATTGGAATTGCATTCTAAAATCACTGTACCGTAAATATCTCTAACATTTTAAATTATCAATTACATCACCTATTCTTTTTAGCTTAGACCTGTTAAAACCATAAAATGGCAAAGTATTTAATCTATTTTCTTCAAAAATATTTACGACATTTGTTTCCAAACATATAGTTATTTGTTTACAAATATCAGAGAAAAACGCCAATATTGTTGTTATTGGTGATGTTGGAAATGCTACTTGTCAACAAGCCCTTCGTTGTAATACCAACAAACATTTATAGTGTTATTCAGCAAAATATTTTCATCCTGCAAAATACAAAAATACTTATCTTTGATGGATGAATGGTTGTACTTGTCTTATGTGATTCTTAAATCCTGGAGTTACCAACTTCATTGTTATGTCTATTTATTTTCACGACAGAATATGTTCAGTTGGTTCCTAACATATTTAAAAGGATCACGTAATCATTCCGTTTCACAAGAACCTATTTTGTACCTTTAATTTTCTTAGTTTTAAAATCTGTTCTGCCTCGTATACATTGTCTTGTTTGTCGTATCGATTTAGCTCTATCTCCTTAAATATTTCATCAACATGAACTCGCTTTAAAGTCCTCCAGTTTGTAAACAAATGGATCACCTACTATTACCTCTCTTACTTTAAAACTTTCTTCTGTAAAATTAGGTTAATCTTTTGAAAGAAAAATTTATGTTTAAAAATCCTAGCTGTTTTGCCTGTTTTGAATTTAGGCGTTCTTAATGCATGCGTTGTTAAGTACTCAAATAAATTAAACCAGATTTTAGATATATTTTCTTCTTTACTAGCTTGAATCAGAACTCTGTTTATGATTCAAATGATCAGTTATTACGAACTTCATTGACAACATATAATATTTAACAAGCAATGTATATAGTTCCTTGACCTACTTACCCGTTGGCGGAAAGTGTAAACATACACGTGGGAGAGAAGAAATATGTCGGTCAACAGGGGCGCATTGTGGCGGGGGTGAAGGGGCGAAGACGTAGGCCCCCCCAAAAAAAAAAAAAAAAATATTAAAAAAAGAAAAAATAAAAGAATGGGCGCGAAACAAACTGAACGTTTCCTAAAGTAAGTTTTCTTTACAATTAGATGGTTAAAAGTATGCCCTGGAAGCGCTTAAATCCAGGAGCTTCCGGTGGCATCTTTCCTTTGGCTCCAGATAGGAGTTCCACCCTTACGGACTTCTCACCTACTTGTTTAAGCAACCCCCTTCTCTCCCCTAAACGATATTTCTAGATCTGCCACTGGTCAACTCTCAAAATAATGTAATAGCGTTTATGAGCACAGGCCCTAACAAACTTAGGGTCATATGTGCTTTTAAGCTATGTTGTCGAATTACGGGTGTTTTAAATGTTTTAGGTAGTATGTAAACTGTCGGTTTACTTTCAAAATTATTTTTATAAAAATTTAGATTAAAAATCCGCCAAAATATTACTGTGGTTGCAAGCAAAATGTTGGGAACCCGTTGAGAAATCATTGTCTTATGGCCGTCAATCAACCTGATAAAAAGAATTTAATTCTTGTGGCCAAGCAAAAACAAGTTAGTTTTAAAACTTTTAGATCGCATCAAAATGTTATCATGTTTGTGAACTGAACGGGTCGGGCTTAATTTTGGCTTAGAAACTTGGTAATATTTTTTGTTTGTTTTGGAGTTAGTAAAATGGTAATATTTTGGCACCATATCGACAACTTAGTACTCTTTTTCAAAAATATAAGAATGAAACGTTAATTGTAGATAATGAATAGGAACCGGTGTAGCCTAATGGATAGTCATGAATAGTCAGCAAATATAATTTCCATATGGGTATTTTAATAGATTCATGTTGTTTAAACCCTCTTCCAAGTATTCATATACCACGATTAGGAATAAACGTTTCCTAAAAAAGCTTCTATATAAAATTTAGCACTCACGAGATCAGAAACACAAATTAATAATACAAACTTATTCCATACTATATCAGGTTTTATTTATAATGTAACATACATAATGTGACATACTTTGTATGATAAATATAACATTTACTTTTTATGGTATTTAGTGTGCGATAGGGTTTGAAACTATAAATTACAAATGCAAAAGAATGTTAGTAATTTCAGTCTTTTTGAAGAGATGTGGTAAAGTCTTTCAGTTTGTGCATTATGTTGCTCTTCTATACTGATCAAGATAGAGACTTTAAAGTTTATGATATGATTTTGGGTCGTTTGAACATGTGCATAACGATTTTACAATTTTGATCTACCCCGTTTGGCATCGGTTAGAGGGTGGTCGTGGGACGCAAGCATATGCAGCTATTCTTTAGAAATGTATTGTATCATAACTGAAATAGTTATTTAAATATCAGTGAGAAACAATCATCAATTTTAAATATTCTTGAGTAAATGACCATTTTTAAAAAATCATCATAAAAATTATATTTCCTCCAAGAGAATATTTTCTGGGATTGGTGACTGTGTATACGTTAGTATGCATTACCTGTACTTAAAGTATTTTGCCTTTGGTTTGAATGCATATATATTATCAAGCTCCAACAATAGTATTTTCTTGCTTATTTAATGAAAGTGTGTGAATATTTTCAACAAGACATCAAATATTGACAACTTTTCCAAATTGTATGACGTTTTGTGTTTCTCGCCTCCTTGTTGATTGAGGGGGTATTTTTTGAATGGTGGGGGTATTTGTAATTTTAGGCATGACATACAATATTTGTATAAATCACTGTTACTTCCAGTTTTAGCCTTCGTCAAAGCCAAACGATTAGCTCAAAGTTCCAGCAAAAAACACACGATGGTCTACATTTGAAACATATAAAACTATTAACATGATATAATGCAGAAGATCCCCCACCCCACCCCACCCCACCCCACCTCTTAAAAATATCAGAACGTCATTACTGTTATGACGAACCTTGAAATATAATTATGTTTCTATATCAAAACCTTTTCATTTTAGACAATGTACAAATTGATGTTACGCATTGCAAATTAGCACGGTTTCCTGTGAGTTTTGAGCTTAACTGTCGACAAAAGCCCCATTGCATGGTATATGATGCAGACCATACAACTGATTTCTCTATCACCACATGCACAATTTGCCCATTCTAATATAAAGCAGACAAACAACTGAAGCAAATGATATATATTTCTGTATTTTGGCTGGTGAGTGAAGACATATTTCAATAAGCATAGAGTCGAAAAAGCTTGTTATCTCCGGTCCACGATTTTCACATGTAACGCGAGTAGTCATATGGCAATAATGTTCGAGGAATATGTAATTTATAAATCTTATTGTTGAAAAATCATGTTTTCGCCACATAAAGTATGGCCAAATGTTTGTTTTTTTTTAAGAGGAAAAGATTCTTATTATAAAGTTTAGGGCAAAACACAGTGAGAATTTAAGTAATGTTCAAATTCGAAAATTGATTAAATAATTAAAATCGGCCAATGCACGGCATCAATTGTCATACAAAGTGACATTTATTCTCAAGTATTCTAATGCAATATCAGTTCGAATGAAAACAAATCCGGTACACAGATATGCATGTTTTAAATTGATATCTGCTTAACACGTTTTTAAAGTCAATGCTGATTGCTCGTTTAATGTTAATGTCTCTTTAAAGGTAAGTAATAACTTTCACAGTCTCACGCATACCAGAGAATAATTCATGAAAGAGTAGGATACCTGTACTTAAAACTGAACTGAAATTATTTCTAATCATCTTTGAAGCTTGTGGTAATTTTGTTTGCTATTCTCTTGTCACGCACCAAATGCCCCTGGGTAGAGATTTTATAGTAGTTTTCTCGTAGTTTTCAATGAGAGTTGTAAATCATGACACAGCTGAAAATACAAAACGAATTATGAATGGCACATAATTGTCTCGACTCTTCCAATTTTAATCTTCGCTTTTCCTTTTGGCATACCGATTTAATTAATCAAAAACCATGAATGTTGTCAAATTTTGGAACAATAAACGTTGTATGCATCAGACAATTTGTCTTCATATTCCCTTGTTCAATACATATTTCTTCCAGTTCCTTGCATTTGAGTAAAAATTTACTATAATTAGGAGTTACCGCTTCTGGTATTGTCATTATACGTTGTTTTGCTAACGACGATGACTTGATAAATGAGTTTGGGAGAATCCTCATAATATTAATCATTATTAATCAAATATCAAAACTTTTTGTTTTGTACTATTAACAATGAAAACAGCACGAAGACGTCTTCTCTACTAGTCTTACATTCAAGGATGGTAAATTTTGAAGAAGCACACAAAACAATGTTTTAAGATGTTGAAGATAAGCCCATATAAATCTATATGCTATTTTGATCGGCGTTATTAGTATTATAATAGTAATAATAATTATTATTATATATCTGGTACACCTAAAGTATATTCATATATTTCTGATTAAGTTCAATTTTTCATTGGCTTGAATTAGATTATAAAGATACTAATAATGAAATCCCTTTTTCTTTTATGTTTTGGTCAAAACATAAAGGGCCAAAAAGGGCCGAAACAAAAAAGGGCACTCCATTTCATATTTCGGTATATTCTTAGTTCATTTACTACCTTTTATTTTCTTGCTATGTCTGTTTTGCAGCAACCCGATGGCGCTTTAAAAATGACAAGCTAAGATTACAAAAAATACAAAAACACAAACATGCTATGCCAGATATTTGAGTACTTTGAAAACAAAATGGAGCAACTGATCTTATATTAGGAAGGAAGAATAATATAACACACATTTTTCTTTCTCTATTGTAATTGTTTGCATTTTATGCCCATAATTTATTGACGGATTTATACAGGGTTTTACAAAATTTGTGTCCATCTTTGTACATAACTTTTAGAAATCAAATGAAAGAATTATTTCAATAAGATAAAGGAACTAACTTTGAATGGTTGGCGCATGTACAAACGATGTTTGGGAATCCAGTCATCAAAAGGTAGCACCAACGTAAGGCCAAGAATGTTGCTTGTAGTGCTTTGTCACCTAGGAATGTCAATATGATCGACAATTAACAGTTACGGAATTTGCTGCGCGACCCAAATTAAGTTTCCTAGCATAAAAAAGTGGTTTCAAATAAATAACAATCTTTGTAAAGATTTAGATTTATTACCTGAAATCAAAGAAAAATATTGAACTGAAACAAATGTGAAACAGTAGTTTCTGAGTTATTTTTGCGAAGAGTTATATTTAAAAAAATAATATTCCAGTTTGCGGGATCAGGTCCCACAAGCCAACCTAAACTGATTAACATTTTGTAATTACTCGAACAGTGCCTTGGTTCCTCCTATTGGCTGTAAGTAATGAGATAAGAGGATGTGTTATATATTATAGTCAGGAATTTTAATTTGTTAGGCATTTCACTTAGCACTATGAAAACTTGACGCTCATTCATTCACTGGATCAGGAGATATGATATTGCTATTTAATTACCACCAAAATGCGACCTCTACGGAAAAAACAAAGCGACTTGTTGTAAAAACCTGATACGCACGCGCGAGCATGTGACGATAGTGGGGGAACGGTACACAGTATGCATGTCATTTATATTACATGAAGCTATCTGACATGAAGCGTAGTATTTAACAATCCCAACTGTAGCACAAGAATTAAATGACAGCGGATGTTTGATAATTGGACAAATGAGAATTGATGATTTCAGATTATGCATGGGAAAGGTGTAATTTGTATTACACGAAGTCATCAGACATGGAGCGTCGTATTTAACTTTCCCAATTGTAGCCCCTCAATTAACAGCGAAAGTTTGATAATTAATTGATAATTGTCCGTAAAAACTGAATAAAATTTATTGTTGAAATGAATAATAATGTTGGGAAATGTAATGATACCTAGAGTAATCTCTCAGTCTCTCTCAAGCCTGGGTATGGCGGCCCCCAAGAGATTTAAAATTTTCAGCGATATCGTCAAGGGGGGGTGGGGGGGTGCGTGGTGAGGGGGAAAGAGGCTAGACCACCAGTCCGACCCTGCCATGAATTCATCTATTGCTGTGGTTGTCTGCCTGCGGTACTCTCTCTCTCTCTCTCTCACTCTCTCTCTCTCTCTCTCTCTCTCTCTCTCTCTCTCTCTCTCTCTCTCTCGATCTCTCGCTCTCTCACTCTCGCTCAAAGGAATGTGAAGATTCGGAAAATTATATTTTCAGTTCAATCTTAGCTGATAATAAAATCGATAGTTTTAGTTATTCTACTTTCGTGCTGTTGAGACTGAGCACATCCATTCGTTTATCCCCCTACTTTATTCTTTTTCTTTTGCTATTTGCCCCCTCCTTCTCTATGTTATTCTCGCGATTTAATTTTATATCTTTCCCAAATCATGGTTAATTTAAAATAATTAAATTCACTCTTAGCTATAGCTCGGTATCCTTCAGCATATTTTTTCAGCTACCGCTCACGACCTACTCTCTCTCTCTCTCTCTCTCTCTCTCTCTCTCTCTCTCTCTCTCTCTCTCTCTCTCTCTCTCTCTCTCTCTCTCTCTCTCTCTCTCTCTCTCTGTTGTAACTTGAAACCGCGGTTTATGTATTAAATATCCGTGTAAATATATTAATATACGTCTAGCAAAAAACATCTTCGCCAGCAATGGAACTTTAATATCGATGTGTAAATTTTCAGACACACATGCATGTGATGCTTGGTTTGGTTTGGTTTTGTGGTTTTTAACGTAAATGTTCAGCACATTACAAGACATGAGTTTAAGGTCACCTACAAGAACAAAAAAGGTCTACAATAGTGAAGGAAGACATGATAAAAAGAATGACCAATACTTAAAATAACTCCAAAACCATTATCTATAAACTTTAATTAGTGCTATTTCTTAAAATTATCATCATGTAACGCACCAAAGGTCCTCGGATATATGATTCTCCCTCTGTCTGACTGCTAAGACATTTCCTCGGGGTTTCAAGAACTGCTGAATCGTAAATATGACACAGCTGAAACGAAAAACAAATTATGAAGCACACATTGCTACTTCGACCTTTCCGATTTTGTTTTCCTGTTTCCTTCCTACATTTTGATTTCATAAGGCGCGATCCATACATTTTGTAAAATTTGCAAATTAGGTCATGGATTCATCAGACAATTCCTTTCAATATTCCCGATTCAATCAATCTTTCTTCCAGTTCCTTGAATTTGTGTGAAAATAGATCATAATTAGGAGTTATGGGTCTGTAACCGGCATAATATTTTTATTATGCAAAAGATGATGATTTGAAAATTGAGAATGGGAGAAGTTTGATAACACTGTGTATTATTGATCAAGTTTCTAAAATGTTTGGTCTGCTCCATTAACACTCAAAGAAACCATCACGAAGATGTCCTCTATACTGGTATTATGCTAAATGATGGTGTTTTTGAAAAGCACACAGATTGTGTATAAAATGACAACAGCAGTATGTCTTCGTCTGTGTAAATCTTCTACTGATATATATATATATATATATATATATATATACATATATATATATATATATATATATATATATATATATATATATATATATATATATATATATATACATATACATATATCGTTGGGGAGCCGCGGTGGCTCAGTGGTTAGCATGCGGGACTCACGACCGAAAGGGTGCGGTTTGTACTTGGGGAAGACACTTTACTCCAGTTGCCTTGGCACTAAATGGCCTACTTGTGTTGCTGTACTGTAAAGCACCAAACCAAACCAAATATCTTTGGTGGAAAATATAGGTATATTTTCCATAACGCTTCAAAGTCTTCTTTGTACTATAGTATGAGCCCGTTCCATTCTGAATCGTACAGCACCTTCGCTCTTCGAAAGTATTTACCTGGGCCAGTTACTATCTAGCTGAGGATTATTTAATCTCTCTATACCTTAAAAAATTTCAAACCAAACCTTGTTCCGTCTACGCGTACTTTTTTAATTTGGAAAAATAAAGTTGTTAACGGCGAGTGCAATGTTAAAGAAAATGCTATTTATAGTACAAGCAGTGCCTAGTACACGTCGTAAGGTGCATGGTTGCGACGCGGATCATCGCGCAGATAAAACTAAAAGTCTGTACATTTATACTGTATAAAACGTGATGCTAAATGCCATGTAAATATGAATGAAATATTTTTAAACTCATCGAGATAGTAAATGGCCCAGGTAAATACTTTCGAAGAGCGAAGGTGCTGTACGATTCAGATGGGAACTGGCCCATACTATAGACGAGATATTCAACTGATTGCATAGTTTGACGAACATGATCTTTCCTTTGATCTTTCATTAGTCAAGTTCCTAACGACTAGCCTATCTCTGAAGTAGATATAACGGTGTTGCATTGTGAATGGTTGACTTGAGCGGGAGAACTCAGCCATATCATGCACGCACTGTACACCTATTTTTCAAGTGAACTATAACCCTTTTGAAAATATCATTGATAAATCACTCTGGGCGGTCTACATAATTGACAAATGCATAATAAGCATATGTTAGTCAACGAAGATGTAAATTGATGTCATACTGTGTCATAACGTGTGGTGATTTGGTATGGCATACACATCTAATAGAAGCTGTCTCAGAACCAAGTTGCTCCTTATGCATGTATAGGGTGCTTGTATTTGTTTAATTTGTTTGTTTTGATACTACAAGTACTTAGAGCGAAGACCATTCATATTTTGTGATACAAGAACATTGAAAATCAAAATTAAACATTTATAAAAACAATCACCAGAGAAAATAACTTCACAAAAACCAAGCATTTTTAAAGTCATGTCTGTCTGTGAGTTTTGGTTCAACGACTTTAAAATTCTTACTCTTGTATTGTAAATTAAGCTAAAAGTTTCATTGTTGTGGTATTTTTTCTCTCTGTTTTTGGTATGCAAATTTTGAAAGTATCCTTTATTTTCTTTCTTTATTTTTTTGTTGTATGCCTTTTTACACGGTTTGCAGTAAGTACAAGTTTTAAAGTAACTCAGCAATGTCTTTCTCTTCTTCAAATCTAAGACAAAACTTTGTATCTATTATGTTTATTTACTCAATTAAATTTCAAATTATTTTTCACTACTCCAGATAACATTGATAAATTGCCTAAAGGTTACATTGTTAACATCCTGAGGTCATGTTTAATACTTTTAAAGTTTCTTTGCAAGTATATAAAAGATGTCAGAGACAAAAATCAAGAAGAATAAACAGTTGAAACATCACGTCAAAGAGAATGTGTGTTAGGAACACAATCACAAGAGAAAGTAGCTTCGCAAAAAACCAAAAGATCCACGTAGAGTTTAACTTTGCAGGAAAATTGGAAAATGTTCCAAAAGAATTGAAAAAACCCAGAACGTTTGCAGAAAGAACAAAGAAAAACAGAAAAATTACAAGATGGTGCAAGGTCACTATGTGAAAGAAAATATGCAAGTAAACAAAGCTAATATACAATATATTATTTAACAGATGGTGGTAAGACTGTTTGGGGAATCTTGATAACTTGGCCAGAAATGAGAGTTGTTTCTTCACAGAGTTTCCAACAACTCGTTGTAAAAGATGTTGAAGTTAACAATGAACAATCAACAAAACCACAGCAAGAAGAAACAGCAATTTCTGTATCGCGCTTAAGAAAGTGTGCCGCAGGCAAAATCTTGCAACCCAGCATCACATATGCTTTAACATTTAAGATACTAGTAATAAATAGCGTTGCTTTTACCTATAGACAAAGTTCGAGTGAAACTTAACATATTACTTCTCTGTTTACCATGCAGCCGTAAAGTATAGTTTTACTCACTTGATTGACCGACTTACTTGTGGCACATGCAAAGTGCTGGCAGCATTAATCTCACTTACCCCATGTTTCCGTCCGACATTCTTGCCAAGTACAAGTAAATATAGTTTGAATATTCCATTGTAATCACATGTATTGTTAGGAAAGCTATCTCCTGTACGATATTTATCCTTCAACTGTAGAGGTGTGTAATAACTACATACGTTTATCTTTTCTTTCTATCATTTGCATTTGATAAATGAAGTATTTTGCTTCGTCAGATGATTCAGAATTTTTATAAAATTTCTATTAGGTCAGACAAATTGCACATACTACAATTATGTCAGATTTAATAGTCTGTTTTTGTTTACAGTCGTATATTTGGTCTCAGTTGACAAGCTAGGTTGAATCATGAATGTTGGATGTAGTTAACGATGGGAATTGTTACAGCTCACAATCCCGTGTGATTATTCTTGCTGTGGACAGATTCATTTGTGAACTTGGTTATCATGTAACTCCATGCGGTCGTTCTTAACGTACAACAGTTTTAATGTTAACTAGGTCGTTTCTTGTGTACGCACACATATCTAGTGTATTACCTGGTTCGGTTGCATATTTTTCCAGCTGATTTCCCGGGCATTTAGGCCAGATATATTGGTTGTGCAACCAGTTGTGTTGGCTTTGTGGAAACCATCTAGCAGAATTGAGCGATGCTCCCGTACATAGCACGATTGTGCTTTACATACACGTACAAACATGAAAAAAGTGAGCAATAGCAGCTCATGAAACCATAAGTATCAATATTAATGATTGTTCATTTCATCATAAATATGTTTTGTTGGTGTTCTTAAATTTATTTCATCCACAATTCGTGATTGTCTTGTGTCATTTCAGCATCTAAATAGCAAATCGAGTCTGACGCGAGGTGTGACGGACGAACCTCATCGTAATCCTTCTTTACATAATTTGTTCTCCGTGTGTTTTCTCTTTTGACCTTAACAATTTCATATCGTACTGTCACGGATTATTTAACAGCGTTTGAAATACCACGCTTTTGCTAAGTCGATAGTGATGATAGGGTTTAATCCAAGTTTATAAAAGTCACTGAATTTCTGTAATGTCTAGTTTTATACGAAAGTACTACCCACCTTCATAAACTTTTCACTAGGTAAACAAAAATACCGTCACCAGCAACAGTTCAATTTTACTGTTGGTTTTGATATATAGTCATTGAATTTTGTTATAATGTCTTCATCTAAGTTGTAACTTTGATGTCCTTAATTAGTAGCTCAGTTAACTTTTTAACAGTTTTAGATACTGTCGAGAAAGACTGTAAAAGATGCTAGTATATTGTTTTGTACCTGTGCTCCCATTATGTAGATTACATAAAATCTTAAACTTTGACTCAATTTTGCTATTCTCACGTCTGTTAATTTATTGATATTTTGCAGAAAGAAGTAAGTTCAATCAGTAGATCTATCTTTGTCTGCATTGTATTAAATTTTATCTGCTTGCAATGTCCTCAAGTGTTTAACAGTACCAACTTCATAGCTGTAGTAAAGTTTGTAAGCTTTTAATACATCAGTAGTGTAGACTCCCCAAAACATTTGTGTACAGTGTTATGTTCTTCTGGTCCATTATCGATCAAATATTTGTTTTCTCCCTTGAAGTGTCTCCATTTATGATGTGGTAGTACTTTGAAATAGTTTCAGATCAAATTAAATTGCTTCATATCTATACTCTTGTTTTTTTTAATGCATCATTGTTACGACTAGGGGTAATATAACAAAATAAAGACTCAAACAAGCTTTCAAGATATAAAACACAAATATTTAATTTCCTAAAATATTAAAATATTTCAATAAACAATCAAAGTGAAAGAATTAAAAATAACTTACAGTATAGAATATCCTTAAAAGTCCTAAATTGTTCTAAAGTTCACTGATCCGGAAGCTAATCCAAATTATTCCGAATGGAGAATATTCCGAATGAAACCACTAAAGTGCTGATTTACTAACAACAATCAGTTATATCCAAATATTATTAATTCCAAGTAATCCTTGTGAATATGGAATATCACACAAGTTCTAGAAATATTTCCGATAATTCCAACGGAGTTGAATAATACTTAAATTTAAGTAGCAGTACTAAATCCAGAATGTACTGTATAATAATCTCTGAAGCAGAATATCACACACAAAATGAACCAATCTCGTTATGACCTCTCAGGCTGAACGTACTTATGAAGAATGACGAACGCTGCGATTACATCCTTTTATATAGTTTCTATACTGTATCTTTTAAAACAAAAAAATAATACCCATTTCTTATTCCGTCTTAAATAAACAACTCGGTATTTACGAACTTATTCTACTTCTAGTCAACAGAAAATGAATCACTCTCTGAATTACGAAATGCAGGTCAGAACATTGAATGCAGGTCAAAATGATAATACATTTAGCACGCGCTAGTCACGTGATATGACTCATGCTTCTACCGACAATACTAATTTTTCCAGGACTAATGTACTGGGTCACATTGAAATTACCTTAAATGTGCACTCTGCAAAATGACACCTATTAGACTATTATACAGAGGCCATAAACTAGTAAAACTATACCAAGCGTGTTTTGAGAAAATATTTATCACTGTTAAAATGTATGTGTATATATATATATATATATATATATATATATATATATATATATATATATATATATATATATATAGTGTTGTATTTTTCATCTACTTGCATGTCAACAATATCTGCCTGCCTCTAGTTATCCACGTGAGTAACACATATCCTTATGTAGGGAAATATTTATTCTCGACGTGCTTCGGCAGTGTGTAGGTAGACTGTTCAGGTAACCATTCTATCAATTTATAGTACTTCATTTACTTTTTGTTCCGTTTAATGTGTTTTCAGAATTGATCGATATTTGTGTAAGCAACTGGATTTTCATGATCGTCGTAAATATGTTTGAAATACTGATTCTGTCAGTCATTTAAAATGAAATAAAAACATCTGAAGAATGCTTTGAGCTTGATAAATTGTATTTAGGTGTTATCAACAAGACGAGTTTTTAAGCAGTTACTTTTATTTTTAGTAATTTTCAAAGTGTCTTTAATACTTTCAAACGTATGAATGATTTTAAATTTTGACATTTTCAGGGTTGATTCTAGAACAACTAACCCATGCAGTGAGCTACCATATTAAATTGAACCCTGTGCTCTATACATTTTGTCCTGTTTTTGTTAAATCATTGTGAGTTGATGAGACCTTAAGAGACCTTCGAATTGTACTCCAAATTTAGCCGAATTCATACTTGTGTATTTACCCACATCAAATATTTATTTTGCACTGTTTACCCATCTTGCTATCATGACTGATCCTGCTTATTTCAATCTCATAATCACTAAATGTAATCTGTAATTCTGCATCTTTTCTGAAACATTGGAGTATATCTTTTTATTTTTGACATCAACAAATTTACATTGTCACACTTTTATCCCACCCAAACTGGTACAAGAATACACATTGTATCTCGGTACCGCCATTGTTGCTTTCACTTCTCTGAAAACTGTTGAATTCGAAGCAATGTAGTTTTTGCCATTATTTATGAAATGCAAATATTGTTTCATTTAGGTATTGTGTGTTCGCTAATTGTCTTTACAATCTGGCTGGTCCAATATTTTATAATTTGTAAATAACCCTCGAGTCTCACTGATCCAGTAATTTTAATCAATAGAGAGGACCGGAGTTTTAATTTCTCTAAATTTATGAATCCGTTTTGGCGACACTTTTTACTTTTCTATAGTCAATACACATGCGGAATGTATTATCTGGTATAGACACAAGAATACATGGTGAATTCCAGTTACTTTTACTTGGTTCTATATAATCGTTCTCCAGTAAAAACTGAATTTTCTTTTTCAAATATTTCTGCTTGAGAAGATTCATCCTATAAGGTTTCACTGATCTAGAATCTACGATGTCAACGTCATGATCGATTGTATTTGTTCGTGTAGGAACTTCAGGAAACAAGTGCTCATACTCACATAATAGCTGTTTTAGTTCATTTCTTTCCTGTTGTTGTAGATGTAAAAGTTTCTGGTCCAGATTGTTCAATATTTCTGAATTCTGAAGTTTGGTTGCATTCCATCGTTGACATCATCACTGTGTGGGATAGGTACAACTAAATTCATAGAATAATTAACTGCGCTGTCTCCGTCAAAATACTCCTTTAACTAATTTATGTGACAAAGTTGTTTCTGTTTCCGCCTCCGATGAGTGTTAATCATATAATTTAAATCATTTACTTTCTTTTCAACGGTATATGGACTATACAATTTAGCCCAACGAGGATTTAGAGGTGTAGACAAAAATGCCAAAAACTTTTCACCAAGCTGAAAACTCCTTTCCGGTGCATTTCTGTCATACTTTAATTTCATTTTTGACTGAGCGGAGTGAAGAGTAGTTCCAAGCCTTTGACAACTTATTTTTGAAATCAGAGACATAGTCAAGAAGCTTTATCTTCGAGTCCTCATTTGAAAGAAGTTTCTCTTTCAATAACGTCAATGGTCCACGGACAGTATGTCCAAAAACCAGTTCAAAAGGATTAAAACGTAATAATTCCTGAACTGATTCCCTAACAACAAACAGCAACAAATGCACAGCCTCATCCCAATCCTTTCCTTTATCAAAACAATATGACCGAATCATATTCTTCAAAGTTGGATGAAAACTGTCTAAAGCCCATTAACTTTCAGGGTGATAGGTAGAAGATTTAAACTGTTGGATGCCTAATTCATGAATAACATTCCAAACATAAAAATTAACCCTTGATCAGACTGGATAGATTTGGGAAGGCCAAAAAGTGTAAAAAAACACTTTACCAAAGTTTTTATAATAGTTTTAGTATTAATATTTATCAAAGGAATTGCCTGTAGAAACCTTGTAGACGCACACATTATGGTCAACAAATATTAGTTGCCTGACTTGGTCTTAGGTGAGGGACCAACACAGTCTACCATTATTCTGCTAAATGGTTCGTCAAATGCAAGAATAAGTTGCAAATGAGCCTTAGGTATCTTCTAATTGGATTTTTCTACCATTTGACAAGTGTGACAAGATCTACAGTAGTTAGAAACATAACTTTACGTTTTGGCCAATACAAATAATTCATCTTATGATAAGTCTTATTGACTCCAAAATGACGAGCCAAGGGAGTTTCATGGGCTAGACTAAGAATTTCCTGTCGATACGACCTCGTAAGTAACGACAATTTGATAGCTCACTGACCAATCGTCACCAGCGGGTACCTCAGATGGTCTCCATTTTCTCATAATGACCAGAATTTTCACAAAATAACATTATGGGACTTGTGTGACTTCAGTTTCACTAACAGCCTCTGAAACAAACATGAGATCTCGGGATCTTATTCCTGTTCGACAACGAGTTGTTGTCTTTTGTCACCCTGATTAGAATAGAGAGAATGAGTTGAAAAAAGATAATCACTATGACCAATACCTATTGTTTGATCAATACCAGGAGAATAGGTAACCTCACCAAACGACTAACCAATAAATGTATCAGCTAGAGGAATAATTTCCTGATCAGCATCATTCTCAAGAGCTCTTTTTGCCATAGCTCTGGGAACTATACAAGCAGGACATAAATCGTGGATTTCAATCTCAATAGAGTCGGCTCTTTGATCCAAACAAGGCTTGTCAGTTACAAGTGAATTAACCACGACCTTATCTCCAGCGAGGTAATTGCCTAGTAACAAATGAATACCTTCTATAGGTAAAGAAGTCACTGCCCCAACAGTCACGGGTCCAGAAACTAAGTTTGATCCCAAATTGGCAAAAGCTACACTCTAATCCCTGCATAAGTACACTTTCACTAGAAGAGGACTTTTCAGACAAAGGCAAAGTACCTGATAAACAAAAGACTTTGAGAAGCTCCCGTGTCCCTTAATATTTTAATAGGGATAGGTTTGGCAGAATCACCAATTCGTGGTATAGAACCTTCTGACATGAGTGGTGCATAAGTCTCCAAACTAGAATCAACAAATGTATTTCTTTCAATACAAGATCTTGACCTTGACATATTTTAAATCAAAGCATTTGGAATAGCTCTGTCTTTATTCCATTGCTTATTTTTCAATCTGACGCAATCAGAAATGACGTGCCCTTTCTTTTTACAATAAGTGCGCGTAGGAAGAGATAAGGATTTCTGATCAGTCTTATCAGATGTTTGCTTTCTAAAAGTTGTGCCGGATTGAAATTTGGAAGTACTCTTTTGAGACTGAGATGTTTTTTTTTTACCAAAACCCTGCTGAGAGGTACACTTGCTGAAAAATGAAACTTGGTGAGTTGGAGAATAATCATCAGCCATGCGAGCAGTATTTCCAAAGTTTCCACTTTCTGTTTATGAAGATAAGTCTTGACATCGCTGTGGATGCACTTCTTGAACACTTCAATAATACGAGCTGTCTGAGGTTATCGTAATCTTTATCAACCTTCTTGGCTGGGCACCACCTATCAAACAGTTGTTCTTTTTCCTTTACAAATTGCGCATGGGTTTGTTCAGTTTATTTTCTACAATTCCTGAACTCCTGTTGGTATGCCTCAGGTACCAACTCATAACCCTTCAAGATGTACTCCGTAACCTAACCGCGTCAGAATCGGTACTTTGTTGTACCGACAGTGAAGTGTAGACTTCACGAGCTTTGCCAATAAGTACTCTTTGTAATAACAAAGTCCATTGCTCTATGGGTCATTTCAAATTTTCAGCAATTTTCGAAAAGTGAAGAAAGTATCTATCTACTTCGCTTTTCTGACAAGGGGGTACTAACCTAATATAACTGGCAACATCAAAACCTAAGCTTGAATGTAAAGGGGCAGGGGGGAGAGTGCTCTGCTTATCAGTTCTAATTATTTTAATTTATGTTGCATTTCTATTTCTTCTCTCTTTCTCTCTCTCTCTCTCTCTCTCTCTCTCTCTCTCTCTCTCACTGCATCTGCGTTTCTATTACCCTCTCCTCTGTCTGTCTCTGCTTCTCCTCTTTCTCTCTCTCCATCTGCCTCTCCTCTTTCCCTCTCTCTATCTACTTCTCCTCTTTCTATCTCTCCATCTGCTTCTGCATTTCCCTCTCATCTTTTTGCATTTCCTGTATTTCTTTCTGAACTGAAGCTTTCTTATTTCTAATTCCATCTGGTTTTTTTAGCTGTAATTACCTTAATTACCAATCAAATCCAGATACAGAATTATCAATCAAACAAAAGCACTATCATCCAAACTTCCCTTTCCCACCAAATATGGAATTAAAATATTCTTTATCTCTTGCTTTTTCAAAGACGCTTTCGCTTCAGAAAGATCATAATGTCTGGCAAGCTCAAGCAACTCGTCCTTTTTATAGACTCTAACCCTACCTGGATAAGACTTGAAACAATGTTCTCAACCTTAGATGACATTATGGATGCTTGCTTGTTTCAGTAAAGAGTTTGCAAATGGGTGAAATAAAAATCTTTACCAGGCACAATGGAAATTCCGAAACAAAGTCAACATAAATTGCAATTGAAAGAAATTCATATCCTGGCCGAGCCCTCAATTTCTGTTACTACTCTAGGTCTTAAAATATGTAACAGAAAGAAAGTGAAACTAACAATGTAAGTAAAGTCAACAAACAATTTATTTCCCAATAATACAAAGTGAAATTCAAAAGTTACCTACAATATTATGAATCAAATTTCAATTAATCCTAAATGTTCTAATCACAAGTCCAAGAATATAGAATATTCCGAATGAGTTCCAATAGTCTTGAATGTCCTGATATACCACAATGATACAATCCAGAATGTCTTTGAATAAGTTCATAAAAGTCTAAAGTAATGTATTAATTCAAAAGTCAATGAGCACTTACTAAGTCCAATGAATGTTTAAATAAATAATTCCTCTCAAATGATATATGAGTTCAATGGCACAGTGTAAAATCTGATCACAAATGGATTCCCACAGACTGCTCCAAAACAGGAATGAAGTTAATGCGTATCAAGTCTCTATTATATACATATTTTCCAATGACCTACATCATAACAGTACGTGAGTCATTCTATGGTAAAAATCCAGCTTTATAGCAAATAAGACCGGCCTTGAACTCAAATGCTGGTCAACATTCTGTTGACAAGTGACCTTATTTTAAAGTACAACTCACCTATCACGAAATAGATTCAAACACACATTACTCTTGTCTACAGCCAAAATGCTTCCGCAATAAATGTTATCAAACTTTACTAATTCTGGGTCACTGAGAACGAAAATGATGCTTAAAATGGTTGATTGGCTCTAGTTTTAAAGATATTATACTGGGTCAGTATATACGACCTTGACTTGGGAATGGCGGGCGATAAGTGAGTTATAAAGGGAAGGGATCTCAATTTAAACCAGAAATGACTAAAATACATCTTTGGCAGGATCTATGAATAAATCTACGACTGGGTTTGGACATTACTTGCTTTTCAGGCAAAACTATAAATGATGCAATCTGAAGATGGTATTGCGTCATACATTATATGAATTGCATCATGTTATTGCTATAAGTCATGGATGATGCAATCATAACTAAGCTGACATCACTCTGCTGAAGAAATTCCCCTATATCAGCTCTACAAATCATACTCTTATTTGTTAGTGTTTGATTTTGCAAAGGTACACATTTCTGTTTCGCCAAAGTGAGCAGAGATGCCTCGTACTTGTGTGAATAATGCAGATAACTTCTGCTATGTTTGTGGTGAAATGACTTTTACATCACAAAAGCGCAGTATAACCACTATGGTTAAGAAAGCCTATCACCTTTATTTTGGCTGCAAAATTGGAGATCAGGACAAGAGGTGGGCACCACACATATGCTGCAACACTTGTGCAACAAATCTTCGCCAGTGGTTGAACAGGAAACAGAAATCTATGAATTTTGCAGTGCCAATGATTTGGAGAGAGCCAACAGATCATATCAGCAATTGTTACTTCTTCATGGTGCCTCCAGTTGGAAAAGGTGTGTCAAAGAAGAAAAAGTGGACTGTGCATTATCCAAACATTCCATCAGCTATACGCCCAGTACCCCACGGAGAAGGACTGCCGGTTCCTGATGCACCAAAATCATTCTCACTTGAGTCAGACGAGGAAGAGAAAGAGGATGAAACTTCTACTCCTGAATCATCAATGTCACATGACCCCTATTTGCTCCCATCCTCCTCCTCTGAACCACACCTCATAACACAAGGTGAACTGAATGACTTTGTCGGGGATTTGGAACTACCCAAGAGTAAGGCAGAGCTGTCGGGCTCCAGACTACAGCAGTGGAATCTCCTGGCAGGTGATGGTAGGGTTTCCATGTTATGTGACCGTCAAAAGGATCTTGTCCAATTCTTCTTCATGGAAGGTGATCTTGTAGCCTGCAACAACAACGATGGTGTGATGGCAGCCTTCAACATCGTTCATGATCCAGATGAGTGGAGATTGTTCATTGATTCATCGAAGACGAGTCTTAAAGCTGTTTTGCTGCATAATGGCAGTGTTTTGCTATCAATTCCAGTTGGTCATGCAGTCCATATGAAGGAAACCTATGAAAACATGAAACAACTTTTGAAGTGTATAAACTATGACCAACATCAGTGGCAGCTTTGTGGCGATTTCAAGGTTTTTGCTGTCTTGCTTGGTCTGCAGACTGGATACACAACGTACTGTTGTTTTCTCTGCGAATGGAATAGTCGTGCGAGAGATTCCCACTACATCAAGAGAGATTGGCCACTCCGACAGTCATTGGAGCCTGGGATGAAAAGTGTTCAGCATCCACCACTTGTTGAATCAAGGAAGATTTTGTTACCACCCTTGCAAATCAAGCTGGGTCTGATGAAGAACTTTGTCAAGGCCATGGACAAAACACAAGCAGCTTTCAAGTACCTCCGTGGACAATTTCCAAGGTTAAGTGAAGCTAAGATAAAAGAATGTGTCTTTGTTGGTCCTCAGATTCGTGAACTTCTTCGAGATGATGCATTTCACCGTGCACTGCGTGGCAAGGAAAAGACGGCATGGAAAGCCTTCCAGCTAGTGGCAACAAATTTTCTCGGAAACAACAAGCCAGACAATTACAGGCAGTTGGTGGAAAACCTCCTCAAGGTATACAAAAGCCTTTGTTGCAACATGTCATTAAAGATACATTTTTTGCACTCTCATCTATATTTTGTTCCACCGAACTGCGGACAATGGAGAAACGCTATCAGGGCAAATGCAGCCCATCAATGCTTGCAGACTATTGCTGGACAGTGACAAGAGATGCTCCATTTAATGAATACAAGAGACAAGCCAAGAAACGCCGAGTAGACACGGAATAAGGACTAAACCATGTACTTATATATACATAATAGAATTTTTACTTTTGTTTCAATATATTTTTTATTTATATAACCCTTTTGCTATTTTCTAAAGTGTTATTTAAACAGCACAGGTGAAATATTATCATGTAAAGCAACCATAAACACATGAAAAGACCGAGGTTTACAATTTATTATTAAAAGTCTACTATGTAGACAATATACATAGACGTAAAAAGTAAAAACTTAAATAAAACTTAAATATCTTGGAAACAGTATCCAGTCAGTTGTTTTAATTGTCATATTTGAATTCAGCAAATCAAAATCCCTAATAAATAGCACATTTTATCTCTGAAGCAGACGACTTCTAAAAATTTTTAGACCAGTGTTATAGATTAAATATACATAACAATAATATATATATATATGAGAGAGAGAGAGAGAGAGAGAGAGAGAGAGAGAGAGAGAGAGAAGGGAAGAATCAACCAGGTAATGGTTTAATATTGAATTTATGTAACGAGTTGAATAATTTACAGCTTTTGCGACGCATAGCGAGCAAAAACTGTAAATCATCCAACGTATTTTATAAATTCAATATTAAATCATTAACCATTGGTGAATTTTTTCTCATATAGTTTTTTGTGGAAAGAGTCTAGATAGAAAGAAGAACGAATGACTTTAGGCATTTCGTTTAGTTTTGGCTCAGATTCTACACCTTTCAATTCTTGCATATACAAAATTAAATCCAGATTTGTTTTTACAAATTGTAATTCAAAGAGCAACTGTCCTTCCAATCAATAGAACATTTGATACCGACAACATCATTTGTCAACATTGGATCTCCGAAGGAATTTCCTGTGTGATGTCTCATAGTTCACTCGGGTGAGGTCAACTGGAGTAGTTGAGGCGCATATACATTGATTTCGATGAGACATTTGACATTTTTTCTACTGAAAAGTGTGTCGATTCCACCATGGACATTCACCACAGATGCAGTATTGAATACAGCAGAAGAAATAGCATTCCAGTTGTTGGATATTCGTGTGAAGGGATGACTACTGTTGTACTAAAACTACTGGAGAGAGGCGAGCTGATATACGACTATAGGGCGACATTTAAACCATGCTTGTTCTGGGGTGAGTTGCAAGATCCATACCGCGTGGTAACAGCAACGTAAACGAGACTGTCTGCATTACAGGTGTTTATCTGCATAGACTCTGTATGTTTGTGTTGGACAAGGTGGTGGATTTTTTCGGTTCTCCCACATTTTCGGGTTTAATCATGTTCTAGTCTTAGTTTGGCTGTCAGAGAATTCTGTGTAGGGTAAATGGACCATATTCCGACATATGTAACCATTACTGTGCGTTTCTGTGATAGTCGCCCTTTTTTTTCCTAAAGACGGCCGCCATATTGTTAATTGTAATAGTAAAATAAAGTGATTCCAGAAGGCGGGGCAAGGAAAATTCCCACGGTAGCAGCCATTTAATAATGAGAAAAATGTGCACGGATTTCATGGGCTTATTTTAGCCAATCAGATCCACAGAAAGTGATATGTTAACGTGTTAACATATCAAAAAAATAAACCGCAAACACTGTATATAACGTGTGCCAACTATGTTATATATATATTTATACCACATGCATTGAAATAACATGACTTTTAAAGTGTTGGTATAAAGCACTTTGATATACCAATACTGTTGGTATATCAAATTGTGATCCACCCATGGTGCATGAATACGCATATATAAACATGGTTTCAACAGTGGTTATTGCTTCTATACTCTCTAGATCAGTGATGAATTTCCACTTATTAATCATTATCGACATAAGAAAATAACGAGAAAAATATTAATAATTCCCGTTTTCTAAATGAATTAAAAATGGTACACAATTTCATTGAAATCCCCTCTGCTTTCCCTTTTATCTTTCTCTCTCTCTCTCTCTCATGCGTAAGGGACACAAATACGTGGAAATCTATGGAGAGAGAGAGAGAAAGAAAGAATTTGAGATGGATGAAACCCTTGAACTTGAACTTACACCAAGTAACCCACAAGAACATGGGTCGTAATGGTTTGCTTACACTTTTCATGGGATTTATCTTCAGTGTCCACAATACCAATGATACAAAGTAGCCTGTCGAGACTGTACGGTAAATTTCTTGGTTAGGAGGCACACACATACTGTAATCTATTTAATGCTTTGTGGTTTTTTTTAACCTATATTAGAGTTCTAAAAACATTATTTTTAAATATTAAAATGTCCGAAGGCCGCTTTCTCTCTCTCTCTCTCTCTCTCTCTCTCTCTCTCTCTCTCTCTCTCTCTCTCTCTCTCTCTCTCTCTCTCTCTCTCTCTCTCTCTCTCTCTCTCTGTCTTGGTTGGTCAGGTAGCAGACTAATCGAGCAACAGCGAAACATACTGAGAGACAATAAAAAAAAATCTTATGTTAAGTCTCTCCAAACCCCCAAGTCTTCCCAAGAAGCTAACCATGTTGTGTTTGTAGTGCTCTACTTTCTTCACATAAACCATCTTTCATGTTTGAATTATAAGTGTCTTTTATTTATTTAATCAATAGGAATGAAAATGGAAGCTAAAAAAAATTGAAAATAAAAGAAGCAACCTATCAATTTGCAAAAAGAATTGTGAATAGCCGCAATAGGTAGTGAACTACATTTTGTAGCGGACACACTGGGCAGGGATGTGAAAAGTTCGTCAATCTTAACTCCGTTGGAAATGCAAGTATGTGTACTTGTATGTGATATAAATAAAATATATGTATAGTATGTACGCTGTATCTTTGATATACCACTCGTTGTATACATTTTTCATTAAAAGGAAACTCGGCAAGCCTCGTTTCCTTTTAATGAAACATTTATACATCTCGTGGTATATCAATGATACAGAGATATTCTATATATATATATATATATATATATATATATATATATATATATATATATATATATTCCTACATGAGGAAGCGTGATGATAGAAAGTGAAATTATTATATATTGAGAAAGAATATTATCATACAGGTTAGAGAATATTTATATTTATATTATCACGCATCCTCGTGTAGGATCCAGGGATACCACTTTCCGTCCTGTCTGGTGTATATTTGTACATGTCCATATTATTTTCTATATGCCTTGATTTCTGTCATAAGAATCCGGAGTGACCATGTGTTCGATGATAGTTAAATATTGGGTCGTCATACGGGTGTCCTTGCTGCGCACGAATGCTTATACCAGCGACTATGTTCCATCCTTCTTTTGGGGATGTGTTGCATGGTCTAGGGGGTAGAGGGGTTGGTGCGTGCAGGAAAGGTGATTGTTGCCGTAACCTGCAGACCTGGGTTGGAGTCTCGGAAGGGAACGAATTAAAAACTATTCGCTAACTTGTCTGATAATTTTCTTTCTCAATATATAATAATTTCACTCTATATTCTCACGCATCCTCATGTAGGATCCAGGGATATCACTTTCTGCTCTGTCTAGTATATATATATATATATATATATATATATATATATATATATATATATATATATATATATATGGCCTTTGACCTCGACATTGAACTCGAACATAGGCCATGTAAGTAAATGAACCTCAAAGGAAAATTTTGAAGGAAGATCGATAGTTGTAAAAAGAAAAAAATCAGGCCGATTCAGGCAACTGTTTTGTTGATTTAACGTTCTTTGACTTACTTTGACTAAGTTTTTGCTGAGTATATTAACCTAGTAAAAAAAAATTAGTCTTCTCGGTTCCAAAACTGTCCCAGGATATGGCATAGATTATCCCTACTCTCCATTCATTCAGTCAGCCGTGTCCACAGTTGGACTGAAGACGTAAGTGGATGGCTCAACAGCTGTCAATAAGGCCACTATATGACCCGACTGTGATTAAAAGGATTAGACCTTTTTCAAAAACTTGAAAAGAGTATTTTCTAAGACCCCTTACGCTTTGGAAAGAAACGAAAAGGCCGAACGATGGTGATCATGGGCCTTTGGCACCCCTGGTGAAATTGCCTCTGCCCGCATATAATCAAGACCAGAGGAAGGGTTGTTTCAGTGAGAAGGCGAGAATAAATACTCTCTACTCGCGTTCACATTTTAGTTCCACGCTTTCTCCTTTAGCAGCTGTGAACATCCATGCATCAATCCATCAGTCCATCCCTCCGTCCATCAATTCATTGGTCAAGTCGTTAATGGATTTGATTGTTCGTCATCTCTCTCACCATTTAACTTTCGTTTCTATCATGTAACTTTTACGCCATTTGAGATAACTTTATGACACTTACTACACTTACATATCATTACTACAGAATGTGTTTCGCACCACATGTTGTGGCCTGTCTTCGAATTCAAGGTCAAGGTCAAAGGCCATATTTTTTCATTCCCTTTTATTTTCTCCAATATAAGACTAAATCTGTTGAGATACACGAATTAAAACTTGGTTCAGCTATGCATTTCTACCAGAAAAAAGGTCACAGTCGCGATCATATATTTGGGTCAAGATCACAAATTTATGATCTGTGACTGACATGTTTCCTCCTTTACGGGGGGGGGGGGGATAATTTCACAGAATGTCCTTGTAATATCGCTGATCTTGTTTCACGGATATGAAGGTCATTGGAATTCACCTGTGTATCGACTCGACTCCAAACAAGCTTGGTCTCCAAACTTATCTTGCGAGTATTGATAAACCCTGAAGATGTTGCTAAATTAATTACTTTTAACAAAGTATTGACTCGAATTATTTGATTAAACATATAAGAACCTATCATTCATGATAAAGAGTACACATATATCAGTTGTTTTTAAATATATAAATGTATGCTCCAAGAGTAAAGTAAAAACTCAAATTCCATTATTGTAAAAAATTCGACAACGTGAAAGATTATACGAAAAAGAAACTTTTTGTAACTGTATATATTTGAGTTCTCAAAGCCATTGCGATGTTGTTGGAGATACTACGTGACAAGAAATGAGACCCTAGATGACGACAAGCAATTGTTGCAACTTATGTTGCGATCGCAGCAAAACAAGAGTTCCGAAACGTAATTAAGTCGTCAGGCAAGTTTGCATTACATTAGATTTATATTACAACCAACTCATTTATTCCCTTAAAATTTAATTTGTCTGATCATTAGGAGTATTCTTTACCACTTGACTCGAATTGATGATTATTAATTTAGACTGGGATCCAATTCATTTTATTCCTGATCTTGATGAGTTCGTTGCTTCATCATAATGACATTAATGTACAGTGCAGCGTATACAGCAACAAATTATTTTAGAAAATAAAAATTAAAAAAAGACCGTACATATTTTTAAAAGGTTTGAATTTGGTTTTGCGAAGATTTAGCTGATGTGATTATCAGTGTTGGTAAACAAAATTCCTATCTTCTCTGGTTCTTGGGAAAAAACAAATTTGTAACGATCCGTTCAAGCATAAGTTATATGGCATGTTGATTGATACAAGTTCCTTTTCATGTCATCAAAGTAATGCATGGGATTTTTGCTGTGTTTTTTAGCCTTTGTAAATAATGTATTAATCTGACTTCCAATTTACGTTGATTTAAGGGCTTCCAAGACAATTTATTCAATATTGCGGTCATACTTTCTGGTGTGTAGTTATAATTGAATCTATGAATTCTGGCAACTCGCTTTTTGTATTTTTTCAAGTCCATCCTGTAGTACTTTGAAGTGGGGGTCTCAAACTGTATATAAGTATATTCTAAAACAGGTCTAACTAAATCTTTACAAGCTAATTCTTTCATATTTTGTGGGCAAGATGATAAGTTACGTCATAATTGGCCTGAAGTACAATTTGCGTATGTGCATATGTTTTGAATGTGAAGGTTTTATTTTAGATCGGGAGTAATTGTGTCGCTTAAATATTTTTGACTGAGATTTTATAAAGAAGTTTCTTCCAGGAAATATGATACACTAATTGTATGAGATTTTCTTCTCGTCGTTTGCAGTATATCGCATTGCTGCGGTTGGAACTGTATACCTAATTTTTTTTTGCCCATTATCCTAGTTTATTAATGTCATTTTGTAGGATATTTGTACCCTGCATGGTTCGAATTTGTCTGATGCATACACAGTAGTATGCAGAGGGGTGAATTTCTGAATTAATTTCAATCATGTACATGGAGAAAACCACTGGACCATACACTGTGCTCAGCGATGCACCAAACACTATCTGAGGTCATCCACTTTTGAAACCATTTACTACAATGAAATAACTTACTTAAGCAATTCATGAGGAAAAGTGTCAAAATCTGTTAGTATAGTACAAGAATATCTACTTGGTCCCCAGTATGTAAATATTAAGCCCAATCATCAATGGCAGAAAACAGTTGTGTTGCATAGCTGTGAAAGTTTCAGAAGGCGTGTTGCTTTTCGGATTTATTGGAAATATTATGGAAATGATCCATGATATTAGAGGAGACAATATGTTCAAGCGTTTACATGGAAAACTTGTGAGTGAAATTGACGTTAGTTACTAGCTACTGATCGATGACACGTTTTGAACAGTAGACATATATTTGGCAAGGACAATACCTTTGGAATTTTCCAACCGTGTAAAGATTGTTGACAAATGTGTGCAAGTAATAATGCTAATTTTGAAGCTTTTAGTATTTTGGTGTGTATTCCACCAGGACCAAAAGCTTTGGAAGCGTGTAAACCATGTAACACTTTTTCAACTTCAAAACACGTTAGTACTGTATTATTCATTTTTGGTACTTTCGGAAATATGCGGGGTGAAGCAATTTCATTGAAAATTGTAAATACACCGCATAATTGAGTGTTTAGTGTTTCGGTTTTCTCTGCACCTGTTTCTGCTAATGTATTATCTGTCTTAAGTGGAAGAAGAACATGAGAGTCTTTATTCTGATCGTTGATATATTTCCCAGATGGTTCTGATTCTGACGTTAGGCTACCAATCATGTTGTTGACATAACTAGTATGTGAATTTGTTACTTCTTCTTTAATTTCTGCTCATAAATGTTTGCATTTTGTTTTTAATATGTCATTGCCATATCCCGTGGCGGTTTGGGGTTTAGCGTCAATCGTTTCTTCCACGAACTAATTTTCTAAGTTTGTTTGTAATCCAGGGCATCAACGCAACTGATTAACTCAATTTTTGACGTAACGTAATTTCAATTTTAATAGTTAGAACTGATTTTCTAATATTCAATTCTTGATCTTTTCTGAATCCCCCCCCCCCCCCAATTCTCATAACCTATTGTAATATTGCAATTTAACAAAGTCACTGGCTACAGATTGCATAGTATCAAAATCCCCTTTGCTCAACAACTGTAATGTTTTACGATGTTGCTTTTTAGGTAGTACCTGTTTAGTCAAAGTACAAGATTTAGCATTATGATCACTAAACCAGCCAGGTGAATGAACGTTTAAGAATGGTCCTGGTAGTGAGGTTAAAATGAGGTCCAATATATTTCTTTCTTGACCTGGAATGTTAACCTTTTGTTCTAATCCATGATATTTTATAATATAAGTCGGTGACTTATCGTGTTTCCAAGTTTGCATGTTCTATTTGTCCAATCAATGTTGCTATGATTAAAATCCTCCATAATATTCATACGCAGGAGGGACGGGTGGAGGGGTACGATCGATGAGTACGATTGTTGCTACAATCAGACTGAAAGTTTTAAAATTCAAGAGCTACGAGGGGCGTGGGGTGTGAAGGTCGCCTCCTTGACGCCGACTTGGTCCCCATATCTCCGGCCATTAAAAGTGGCACCCGCAATCTTTTTATATTTCTGGGTACAGTCTCGTCATGTGTGTAAGCTTTCTGTCTGATCATGTCAAATTGTATCTTTTTTAATTGTTCTCTCAATAATTGAATATCGTCACAGCGAATGCCACGCCCTCTATATCAGCTTCTTATGTAATTAGGTGTTCCATTCACTACAATCTTGACCCAAAACCTATTTTGATACATTGTCCAATTCGTCCAAAGGCATTTGTTTAAGATCTGTATCTACAAGTAATAACATTCCCTCCCATGTATAGTTCTATTATTGCTGTATCTATTCAAATTACAACCCTATGAAAATAATTAAAAAGTGCTCACAGATTTGTTAAAATTGGTTTCTTGAATAGCCACGATATCTGATTTTCTAATTTCTAAAAAGTAAAGTTACTCCAGCATCTTGCCCCAAATACTGTTAACGAATTATTGTCTTGTTTACTGTTGTTTTTTTTAGCTTTGTATGAAATATTATCATCACCTTCTCTATTCAAAATATCAAATATGGTTGGAATGGATAAGTTGTTGTGTTGTTTTTTGTCTGTATTTTCGAAAATAAATCAATCAGAGAAGTCTAGAATTTAACATTTAGGACATATCCAAATACAAGAAGCAGCCTGAATTTCATGGTATTCCGAATTACTTATGTACACGTAATCATTGTGGATCCATTAATTGCAAGAGTCACATTGCATAGCCTTATTCGAAGTCAGGACACGATCATTGCATAAACCCCACTCTGCTGTACAGTTTGGGAAAAATTAGTCGTTATCGTACAACATGGACTTTCCATACTCCTTATTGTTCAAAACCAGACACCTTACATGAATCCATGAGGTCATGATTGTTTCAAATATGTTTTAAACATACTCCGCAACAGTAATTGTTAGCACCACAATTATGTTCAGTATCATCTGTCATAAACAGAAGCAATGCTAGGCTTTGGATGAAAACCAATACGGCGGACACATTATGAATTTAATCACGAATACAATTTGGGCAAAATCACATGAAATTTCAATATGCTCCTAAAATACTTTTAAAACATTTACCACAATACAAATCGCAACTTAAAACCCCAATAAAGCAAGGGTTAAAAAAATAACACACCAAATAAAGCAGCCGCCCAAAAATACCTTCATCCTGGTGATGCATACATTCTTAATTATCTGTACGTACAAGAGCAAATATACGCATTTATTCTTGGTAAGGGAATCAGTGTATCGCACAATTATTTTCAATTTTATATTAATCCCAAGCATTAAAAGTAAATAAAGTATATTATTTACCACAACTAAGCCCACCAGAATGACAGTTTCCAGCGTCGTCTAAGGGTTATTGAGTCAAGTTATAATTTTTACCATCATTCTACTTAAGACATCGTTCCGCCAAAACGAAATTGATGGCAAATTAAAATGAAAATAGCTTTATCTACCGGAAACTCCACAAATTCATCCTTAAAGTAATATGTGAGTTAATTCCGTCAAAAATATACCTTGTATACTTTAAAATTTGTACAGAAACATTTTATCTACAATAACAAAGCCCTTTTTTAAATGAATATTTGCCTCGTGGATTGAAAATTATTATCAAGTTCTTGATCGTTTTACGGAATCAATACAGAAACAAGACATTTTAACTACATTAATATGCAAATCATGATGAAAAAAGGTTTAATGTCTTATAATATTTTTTTAATGTTCAAACAGGATAAGATAATAATGTTATTGTTTATGTTTGCAAAACCACGCTTGCTTCGAATAAAAGATGATGTACAACTTTGTAGTCTAGTTTATTGTCCGTCGAATCTTTTTCATTACAGCTCTCCATATATAAAGATAATGCAGGTCTGGAATGATATATGATTTATTTTCTTTACTGAAAATTGTTGCATGTTGCAATATCCCAAAATTCACTCCAATCCAGGGATTGAATAAGTTTTATTTTTCTTGTAATGGCTTGGGTTTGTAATAATATTGAAAGCTTCGCTTCTTCTAAATTATCTGTATACATAAAACTACATAGTGTTACTACTCTAGGTCTTAAAATAATGTAACAGAAAGAAAGTGAAACCAACAAATCAAGTAAAAATCAACAAGCAATTTATTTCTAGACAATTAAAGTTAAAATTCAAAAGACACTTACATTAACGTGAATTAAAATACAAATAATCCAATAATTCTAAGTGTCCAAATCACAAATCCTGAATATAGAATGTTCCGAATGAGTGAATCTTCCGAGTGAATGAATCTTCCTCATGAACGAATGTTCCGAAAGAATGGGTAGTCTGGAGTGTCCTGATGTACCCCAAAAATGTAATCCAGATCATCTTTGAGAATGTCCACAGGTATCCAAAAGTCATATATCTAAATCTAAAGGTTGATGTAAGCACTTTAGGTAACTCCAATGAATGTTATAATAAATAATTCCTTTCGAATTATGTATACAGCAATACAGCATTACAGTACTACAAGGTTACAGGATTACAGTGCAACTATAATTTCAAACAATCTGATGATTCCAAAAGAATGATCTTAAAAAACAAGAATGCTTTCAACACAAGATTTAAAACCGGAATGGAATCTTGTTTACCAAATGCTGTATAAATAGAAGACAAGTCACATGACATAATGTTCTAGAATATTAAATGGTGTGTGTGACGTTTAACACATAACTCTAAGGAAATTCTGGTTTTATCTGTAAACAAAATCACCCCTGACCTCAAATTGAACCAACAACTTGTTTACCAAAATTGTCCTTGAACTCAAATACTAAGTAAACAACCTAATTCAAGGACAATAGCTAAACATGTCAGCATTATACTTAGCATTAATGTTTATGCAAATTGTAAAGTCAGGAAACATTTATAATTTCCTAAAATATTTATAGCAATATATGAACATGATACATAACAATAGGAGCTATATCATTCAAGCAAAATAATTTGGGTTTTTCCAAATTAATTCAAACGTTCGTGTTCCATCGGGTATTGGTAAACTGAGTTGCTGCCTTGTCTGGATATCTAAGATGCCATCTTTCTAAAATAGTTCCATTGCTTTCCCAAATTTGCTGTTAAACGTAGCAGAGTCTCTGCTTTTGTTAATTTTTAACCTTTGAAAATGTAGATTTGGTAGTCTAGCTGTTTGGTTTTTTTTAAATATTGTGCCAATATAACAGTTTATTAAGTAATTTACATTTATATTTGGCCCCATCTAAATGAGTCATATTATGGATTTGGACATTTTATGCTATGATCAAATTCTGTGTAAATTCTCAGCGTATATCTTATCAAATATCACAAAATTCACTCAATCGCTTTCTATTTCATTACACACATTTAGTCTAGCTACGGTAGATTTAATTAGAGACAGTCTTCAGGTGTCTCCGTGCAAAGTGAAATCCGTATAGAAGACCATAATACTATGAGCTTTTGAATGACATTGCATCTTTTCCAACATGGTGCTGATGCTTCCAGTAAAAGATAATAATGATAATAATAATTTTCTAAAAACAATATTACCTATTGCTATTACTACTACTACTACTACTAATAATAATAATAATAATAGCAACAACAACAACAACAACAACAATAATAATAATAATAATAATAATAATATTCTTTAAAGCCTCTAAAGGTATAAATACAATAGTCTTGTTTTTCTTTGTCGATGTTTCGACATCTTTATCACCAGGTTCATTGACGGATGATGATGACTATGAAGATGATAATCTAAAGGGAGTATTTTGTTTATTCATAATGTTAAACTATTTAAATTTTATCCATTATGGACATTTCTAAATATCGCGTTTTAATAAAAACGATTTGTGAAACACTGCAAACAGTTATCTATCCTTCAATCCAGAAATTTTTATTTTAAAAATTAAACAAAAGCAATTTCCAATATAACAGAATTTATAGCTGAACAATAACGTTTATTCAGTGCTTTGATGGTTTGACGGACTGTAGTTCGAGCGATAGCAATGTTTACGTTCTGTGTATTCCTCATCAATTAGGCTGTAGCGTAGAAATTGATAACAATGCCGACCAGAGTTACTTCCTTGGCTCGCGATCCCACGCTTAGTATTATATGTTTCCCCTTCTGACTTGGACCCCCACCCCCACTTCCTACCATAACCCATAGGTGTAACCCAAACTCAGGCACATATATTATGAGTCATCCTGCTATGACTGATAGAAAGAGTTAGACCTTATGCTGCAGAAATTTAGACAGAATGTAAATATGTTCAGTGGGTTACTAATGCAGAATTTAGTAAATCATAGAAGACTGTAATCATGTGTTTTGTGCATATTCCATCAGAAGTATCAAAATACATAGAGGAAGATACGCTAGATCAGTTTCAAAGTTAAATTGTGTTAATTGTGTACGATGATGTGTACTTGACTGGAGATTTTATTGTTAGAGCTTCTTCACCCTTTTGATTTTCAAGCTATTGATGGTTTTACACGTGTTAATTTCGGTTTCTATGCGGCTGTTAGACAGATTCTGCATGATGAAGGAGAGGTAAGAAAACTTAACATTTCTATTTAAACAAATAACAAAAATTTACAAATGGGTTTTTCCACACTTTGGGAGAACAAAACACTCCAAGGACCAGAATGATCAAGTTATGTAACAGTAATAAGATCCTAGTAGCTATAGTCCTACGGGTAAAAACAAAGTGACTTAAAAATGTACTTCGAATGGTATTTCTCCAATTGAGTACACAAAGTGATTTAAAAATGTACTTCGAATGGTATTTCTCCAATTGAGTACACAAAGTGATTTAAAAATGTACTTCGAATGGTATTTCTCCAATTGAGTACACAAAGTGATTTAAAAATGTACTTCGAATGGTATTTCTCCAATTGAGTACACAAAGTGTGTCGATTCTAGCACACTTGATATTTTAAAATCTTTTCGATTCGGGAGATGCTATTTATATCTACTCTGTTCTGACGCACTCCACACTACTTCCGTAATATTGCGTACTCGATGTTTTGAAACAGTCAATTTACTCCAGCATGGCTAGCACAATGAGCGGAACAACATCTGATTAAAGGTGTGCGGATGGTGCTGTGCAATAACAGTATGATCGCCGAACGCAAAGTCTGATGACACAGTCCACATAGGCTTTGCTACTCTCCCCTGTTGCCAAAATGGAGGGGGTATATTTTAAATACTAGTCGAGTACACTACATGACTAACAAGTGCGAATTTAACAAAAACAGTCATTCATGTCAATGTTTAATTTTTGAAAAACCTCGTTTCCCCAAATGTTATTCTACCGGTGATAATATTTTTGTTTTAATGAACTAATGAAAGCTAGAAGAAAGAAACTATTTTGTACATTTGTTGATTTTAGTAAAACCTTGGACACTGTTTGAAGATCATGATTATGGACAAAAATGATACAAGTTTGTATTCGGGGCAAGGTTTTCAATGTTACACACAATATATATAAAGATATCAAATTTTCATATGCCAAAAATGGCATAGGACAATAAGACAATATCTACCCTGTCTTTTTCTCGTTAATTTTGAATGATATGGAAGACGTTTTTAAATTTATTTAATTATTAAGGGATCGACATGGAAACGTTTTGTAATGAAATAGCACAATTTATACAAATGATTATATTACCCTTTGCTTATGACACAATATTATTAGCGGTAAACAAACTTGACTTTTAAAATAATGTATGTGAGTTATATGATTATTGCAATAGATGGAAATTTAAAGTGAATACGGGCATAAATAAAGTAATAAAGTTTGACAGTGGAGGAAAATTAAATCTAATTTTAAGTTATGAAGTGAATTTATAGCAATTGTGGAATTATACATATATTTGGAAGTAGTATTCTCTAAAACTCAAAGTTTGCTGAAAGCCAGAAAGCATGTTTGCAACAGTGCAATGGAGGCTTTATTCTTACCAAAATTTAAATTTAAAAATTTGGATTTACCAATAGATTTTTAGCTGAAACGTCTAGATCAAACCATTGCAAGTATATGTATGTATGGATGTGAAGTATCGGATTTTGAAATCTTTATATTATTGAATACATCCATTGCGAATTTTAAGAGATTGAATCCAGGTGAGGAAAAATGCTCATTTTATTTTTTTTGCTCTTTATGATGAATTTAGACGATTTATTCTTTCAAAATTTGGGTAAAATGTAAAATTGTATAATTCTGGAAACGTATGATTAAAAAGCAAGAAAGTAAATTATAATATATTTGATGAAGTCTGTCAAATTTATATTAGGATAAATCATAACATTTCCAATTGTATGAATGTAAATCTTTTGTACTCAATACATTGAAGTGTACTCAATACATTGCACTGTCTGTTCTTACAATATTGGAATGAAGAAACGGCAAAAAGTTGAAATGAAGAAATATATCGTATGTTTGAAGAATGGTTTTGAATAAGAGAATTTATTGTTAAATTTACCTTTAAAATTAGATTTATATTGGCAAAATACAGTTGGAAAATGAAGATAATATTAACAGAAACAACAGATTGTACCCACTGTGAACTTATATTGAAATTGGAGCTGAATTCCATTATTTTTAATGTATTTTCATTAATGTAAAACGTAACTTACATCTTCTGATATAGTTTGCTGTAAACCATAAGACACTGAAATTAAAATAGTTGTTTCATCCTGCAAATATGTCTACCCTAAGAAAATTATGTATATTTATTGACCAAGTCGTTAAAAACTTGTAGTTTCTGTAAACATGCATCTATTCCGTTTCCTCTGACGTCGCCTTGTATTTGAGAGTGAAATAACGGTTTTATTATTTTCTGTTCTGTTTTTGTTCTGCAAGTTATACATTGCTCTTTTGCAAATGTATCGTCAGACTTGCAGACTTTCCAATAAATCTGAAATAAAGCACGGATATGTAAAAAGAGATGAAATAGTATAGAGAATGTTTTCTGTCAGATAAAAATTTAAGACGAACATTACATAATATATAGCGCTTGACGTCGTTTTTAGTTATTATGTGAGATTTAATTCGGCGCATATTGGATTCGTGACGCGAGATTCTGTGATAGCGCTTGAAAAATTATACTAAGTTTTGGTTATGCTTTAATTTTGCCACTTATCATTTTTCGCTATTACAGCCGAAATTGGCGAACTTTCAAATATAGGCGCTATACGTGAGTACTTGCAATGCATCTGCTGAGAAAGTTCCCGTTGACATGTCCATAAAAAGTGAATGTGTCCAATGAAACCACGGAGTTTACAACATTTCTGCTATGTCTTATCATCAAAGATCAGATCACAACCTGGGTAAAACTCCGCTCAAAGACTGCCAGTCATATATTGCTTGGGGTCAAATGTATTGCGTTATGTCTTGGGCTATACATTTCTAGAATAGTGTTAAGCTGAATCGACGCCCACAATTGCCCCGTATTTTGATTCGACCAGTTTGTCTTTTAAAAAGTGTAATGGAAGGTTAACAACGCTTTTTAATACTTGTAGGCTTCTCATAACCATTATGTTAAATTGTGCAATTTGATCAACCGTCAAATTTGAATATGTAGTTTACTGAGTCAATCAAAGGCATATGTTAACTTGTAGAGGCCACATTCACATGTGATGGAATTAATGTCCATATAAATCTCTCTCTTTGATCTATGAGGAAAATTCGATTATGCTTCTTACCATTCCCCTGAGCTTTATCTGATTAGTTCAATAATAGACGAGAGGTGTGTTGTCTGTATAAATGGTATTGGGACAACATGGAGCATTTTCCAAACAATACTATTAAGATGGCATTTGCCAATCTTTCGGCTCCCGATCTCTTGTTTATCGGGACCAGATCTGGTTTTCATCAATAATTCTAAACGAAAGAGGATGAAGTAGAACGGTATAACAATGATGTGATTCTACTCTGATTTATTAACCATGTGCGCCCAGTTGACTGTGTGCACATCTATATAATCCATGGGTTGCATATAAACTGTATCTTTGTACCAATACTAATCATAAATTCTATTCAGCATTACATTCAAAATGTTTCTTTTTTTCCTCTGTTTAGTAACATTTATTATTCCCTCTCTCATTTTCTGTCTTAGATTTCACTTCTGAATGTAAATCATAAAAGTCCAATCTTTGCCTTTTGGTTGGTTTTTCAACGTACAATTCGTAATGGCTATGACCAAAATTACTGCATTTATGTGATATTAATGCTCCGGTGTCAAAATGCTGGTGGCGTTATTTTGAATAGAACCTATTCTTCAGAGTCATTACATTCTCATATATGCAATTATTATTTTTTTATCTCTCGCGTAGAGCTTTGTTGCTGTAGAATTTTATATTAGGTGAAAAATAATTCCATGAAAATCCAGATTATGAATAAACCAAACCAAACCCAAACAAACATTATTCGTTTAAGCTGTAAAGATATAAGATACTTTGATCAAGCTTAGACAATTGTTTTCTGTCCACATGGGAAAAAGGGACTAAAATAGCACATAATGCTATTCTCCTAACATTAATAGCGGCAAAGCAAGGAAATCTGTAATTTCAGCATTTATTGCCAATTTATATCTTGGAAGAAAGGATTGTATTGATCTAATGCACATCAACATATAAGAACTATTTTAATAATATTTGTACGACTCGAAGCTTTTTGAATTAACCTCAAACAGTTTCGACTTGAAACTATCAGTAAAGTGTATGCCTCTGATGTCCATAAATCTTGTATCATTTTGATAAAGATACTAGCTGTCATCTTAGTGCTTTGTCTGTCATCCTACGTTGTTTCCGGAAAATGTTTTTCCACATGAAACTGTTGCTTTTATGAATTTATTTCTAAAATGCATTTTAAACAACAAACAACGTGTGTTACGTTTCAGATTTTGTTTTCAATGTTACGCAAAAATTCATGAATATTCTTCGCTATTGTACCGGACACAGAACAGTCAGTGGATCATACTAATTACATTACCGTCCTCTTAAAGGCAACCTGATTCTGTAGTACTTAAGTTTATGTATAAATATTCGTCAACTCGAATTCGATTGATTCGCACACCTGAGGTTGCCCAGACTTAAATGTGCGTCCGAAAAGAATATGAATATAACTGTACGAAGAATTTCATGGATGTACAAGAATATATCTGTCAAGCTCTCAATTTTGCTCGATGGTTCTAACTTTTTTAATCAAATAAGCTCTTCTTACTTCAATCTCCTATCTATCGAATTGTTGAAATTTAGAACTTTGCGGATGACAGGTGTCATATTGAATAGCAGTAATATTGAATAGTAGGAGTTATCTTATTGAAACCATTTCTTTTTGCGGAACGAATAACCACCATTTTCTGGCTTTGTAAATTCAAGAGTTCTGCTTCATGACAAAACTATTTTTTTTACATTACTGTAATCTAGGAAGATTACATATTTTAATTTCAAACAGTTTAAATATAAATCAGCGTAAATTGTAACAAATGACTATGCGTCCAAGCGTGTATTTGTTGAATTTCAAGCAGCATTGTTTTTCTTCTCCACTCCTATCTGCATACTAATACAACCCGCTATTCAAGATTACAGCTATCTTGGTCTTTAATCATCTCCTTGAGTTTCATGTCTGGCCATTGAATAACATTAAGATGGATTGTTGAAAATGTATTAAATCTCTAAAGCAATGTAGCTTTAGGGAGCAGGGGACCTAAACAATGGATTGGGGTTGATACATTAACAAACAAATCCATTAACGAAAAATTCCGCTTTTTTCTCTCTTTCTCTCCTGCATGAACAAATGATAAAAGAGATCCCTGTTATTGAAATATTTGTGCATGCAACAGCCCACTTCCATTGTTAGGGGCCAACTTCCAAATGTTAGCTTATCTAATAGACCAGGTTGTGGAATAGAAGTAGGATTATGATCTGGCCATTCGTATTGGACATCATCGTAAAATTTTCTCATACTTTGCAAAACGATACATTTTCATGCATTCTAAAATTCTTTTCTGGTTTGTTTTAGGCTAATCCATTTGAGAATGCAACAAATTAACTGCAAAATACACTCGAGTTTATGGAAATCGCAAACTTTGACTACTGTCTATAATGTTTAAACTACAATTGTTGAAAATCTGTTCACCAAATTTTTTTAAATTAATATAGTTTGGAAAAGTAAATTTATTTCCATTGATACCAAAAAAGTTATTGACTGCCAGGCTTTCTTTTTTGTTATGAGTGTTTAAATACCGATAAGTCCCGCAATGTTTAGACCTTGTGAATTACGGCGTAATAGTTAAGCGGTTCGAAACGATATACTTAGACAAACTTTTTCTCCAGTTGTATTAGAGTATATTTTGTACCATTTATACAGCGTTCATTTTTGACAAAAATCAATATCTTGCATATATAATAAATGCACTTACCTTGCCAGCACGTATAAATAACATAGTTTGATATCATAATGCATTGTAAGAACAAATAGAGACATAATTCAAATATTGACCGTTTTTTCACATATAAATGTAATGCATTAAAAATACAAAACTATAATAGCACTAGTTCTGATCGCTTTTTAGAGTGGCTGATTTTATCTACTAGTCGTAAAAAAAAATATTGGTTTTCCTTCAGAAAAGTCAACATAACAAGTTCAAAATATTTATATCAAACAATTACGGTACAGATGTATGAAAATAAAACGAGGCAGCTCATGAACATAGAAAATAAAGTATGCACAGTTAGAGAAAATGAGATGAAGAGATCATTTAAAAAATTCCAATTAATATGCTAAATATACAAACCTATTGACATCTACTATAAACTTATTGCGGTTTTGACAATTTTTAAAATGAAGAGAGGACGTTTACAATGAAAGAATTAAAATCATCATAAATAGAAAACTTGAACACACGATAAATAAATTACATTTAAAACAAATACAGTAATAATTATTGTCAACAATTGATGCAAAGAATATGACGACACTTTAACGATTCTGGACAACAAACCAGTAAGACAGTTTCATGACCACATGATAAAGAATGCCATATGATCGATGAAAAATAAAGTTATTTATTTTTTGATCAATTGGCAGTAGGACCGACTTACCTACTGAAGACAGATAGCTCATTTACTATCAAGCAATCGCATCTTGATGCATGTTCATAATTATCATCATCGATACTAAGAATTTGAAAGGAAGAAAAAAACTGTGCCATACTGACATTTCCTACAAAAGATTCAAAAATGTTCATACTTCTATAAAAACCCTCAATTTTATGGCAAACTCCAAAAACAACAAGAGAGTTACAGTTAATTACATCTCTTGCAAATGTTCTGATAACTGTTCCAAATAATACTATGCAAGTTTGTAAACACTGTAGTTACTCTTACACAGATGTAATAATCCATGCATTTATTTCCTGTCAGAGCACTGTGCGACAACGAGACATATTTTGGACACATATTCTAAATAACTTTGACATTCGTCTTGGCGTGTAACTTCACAATATATCAGATGAAGAAGTTATTCAACATCTCCTTGGTAGAGAATTTCCCAACGGTATCGGCTTAGACGAGCCTGAAATACTGAGAAATTTTATAATGTCTGCCTCAGTGTTCTCTGCAACTGTAATTCATGGATTCTTTTCATGGTAATAAGATCGATTTTCAGATTATCAAGATTTGGAATTATGTGATCGTTGAAATCTTGATAATCATGTCTTTATGCATGCTTATATATATATATATATATATATATATATATATATATATATATATATATATATATATATATATATATATATATATATATTACATATACAATATTATTTTCTGTAAAATAATGATGATGTGTACAATAATTAAGCATTGAAGGATTGCGCAAGAGTGCACCATACTTTTGATAAGTATAGTGTCCTCATATAAGAATCCTCATAGGGAAAATCCATAGATTCCTCTCATGTATATCTCTGTTAATTGTATATAACTAATTCAATTCATTTCAATATTGTTTTCTTTTTCATTTGTCTGCACCCTTATCTCTGAAAAGAGGAGATAAAGATTGATGATGATGATGATATATTGGCAGTAGGACTGATTTACCTACTGAAGACAGATAGCTCATTTACTATCAAGCAATCGCATCTTGATGCATGTTCATAATTATCTACATCGATACTATAGAATTTGAAAGGAAGAAACAGATTTTACAAGTGATAACGGGTAAACAAATTAAAGATCACCGATTGAAAAATAGACGGTTGATCGCTAACAAAGGGACAGAGATGTGACCATTAATGGACAGACAAATGACGACTTATAAACTGACATAAAAATTTATCATTGAGAAAGAAAGAAAACTGAATTGGTAAGATTTTGGCCGACGAAATTTAGGCTAGATATGCGTGGAACAGAGCCTTATAAAATGATTTCTTTTTAAATAAAAAAAATAACACTTCACTACGTTTCAGCAATCGAAGCAAAGCCTGAACTTTTTAATTTTATTCATGCAAGCTTTAATGAAAAAAATCATTCGGTTTCAATAGCTTTAAACTAATGCTTACGTTGGTATCACTGATGACAGGTCATCGAATCGTTGTGACGTCAATGAAGCTATTATGAGAACAGTTCAAAATGGTCACTATTTACATCTCAAACTACTCACCAGTAACAAAGGTAATAACGCCACTACCTGCACATGCCGTCTAACCCCTGGGTCAGACTCGCTTAGAACGTTACCTTTAATCAACAGCATATAGCCATTATTGTGCTGACGTGCTGTTAAACCCTAATACATACCAGCATAAATACATGCGTATCGTTTTGAAAATTATGAAAAGTCAATAAGAACAGTGCCAGGGTTAAAAGACAAATTTGTTTTATATTTTCCGTTACTTCTTACGAATCTCTTGAAAAATGGAGGCAAAAACAAAAGTAGGCATTTCTGAAAGAACATGGCAGATTTCAGACCGTTGTGGCTGCGGCGTTATGATTATTAGATAGAAAAAAAAATTGTTTTTTAAATCAGCCAAAATTACATGATGCATACATTTGCTTTGCAAGATAAAGCCCAATCTAAAAAATTTAGTAATTTTAGAGTTTCGTTTTAAATATTTTAACTGTAATTTTGGACGACTATACATGTAAAATATCTGGAAGACAAGAACTGATATTGTTTAGATTTCACAAATTCACTCCATCGTAGCTGAGAGAGGAACGAGTGAATAATTGAAAGTGTTTAGTTGCAAGAGCACATATACACTAAATGTTAATAAACATCTGATAAGCTGTCCTGTTCAAATGACGAAGAGAATAAAATCACTAAATGTCTGAGAGGAATGCATTTTGATTAGTAAAATATCTCCATAGGTTTTTCATACATCTCAAACTACTCACCAGTAACAAAGGTAATAACGCCACTGCCTGCACATGCCGTCTAACCCCTGGGTCAGACTCGCTTAGAACGTTACCTTTAATCAACAGCATATAGCCATTATTGTGCTGACGTGCTGTTAAACCCTAATACATACCAGCATAAATACATGCGTATCGTTTTGAAAATTATGAAAAGTCAATAAGAACAGTGCCAGGGTTAAAAGACAAATTTGTTTTATATTTTCCGTTACTTCTTACGAATCTCTTGAAAAATGGAGGTAAAAACAAGAGTAGGCATGTCTGAATGAAAATGGCAGATTTCAGACCGTGGTGGCCGCGGCGTTATGATTATTAGATAGAAAAATCAGCCAAAATTACATGATGCATACATTTGCTTTGCAAGAAAAAGCAAAATCTTAAAAATTGAGTAATTTTAGAGTTTTAGGGTTTAATTTTAAGCTGTCCTGTTCAAATGACAAAGAGAATAAAATCACTAAATGTCTGAGAGGAATGCATTTTGATTAGTAAAATATCTCCATAGGTTTTTCATACGTAAACAATCACATCTGGAAATGAAACCATCATATCCCGACGTTAAAATTTAAGTAACAGCAATTTATATGGGTAGATCGTGCTAATAAGTTGTGATAAGATGCTATAGTCCGTTCCGCACAGCATTGCGAATGATATCCGCGCCTATAGCTCAGTTGATTTTCAGGTCAGCGTCTTTAAATCTAGTTAAATATACCTTACTCGTTTCGCGTACGAACTATTTCAACACCATTCGAATCGACATACAGCGCAACACATCTCATTCAATACATGCTGAAACATGGTGGTATGTTTACATCCAATTCTTTGACGACGCCATGACCTGTGAAAGAGTCGATTGCTTATTAAGGAGTGATCACCTTTCCCATTCGGCTATTTTTAGTCATAATGCAGATGCCTCCCTTGCGATTTCTTGGCAATTGCATTGCTATGCATGTACTTAAATTATGTCAGACGTTATGCTTCTCACAACAATTCGTTTTCTTTGTATCGAAATATAAATTGTATTGCGCATCAGACAAATCATAACAGAAACAGACATTAAAGAGAAATTTAAAATAGTTTATCATTTGTTTTTATTTTATTTTTTTAAAGGACATAGAAGAACATCCACGCGCAGTTACCTATTTTCGAGGCCATACATTTCCACGGCATCCTTTATGGAAGAATTGAGATAGTATAATAATTTAGCATTAAGACAACGTATTACAGAACTTATGCTGACTGGTAGCATGATAATGAAATATATACTTTGACACAAAAACAGTTTCGCCCGCATGCAATTGGCATTAATGTTTACTATTTGCCTTCTGAAGTTATTGTTGCAGAATCTATCAAGTGAACAAATTCAAGTGACAAATAAATCAGCACTGGGATAGTGACCTTGTATATTCGTGATATAGACACCAAAGGTTTAAATTGTGATCACCATGATACTGCCAAAAACTTTTAAACAGTTGCCAGAATATGTTTCAGCTCATACAACTGTTATGGCTAGATATGGATTTCTTCAATATATACAAAAAGAAGGTTCCATTGACCCTATAATTTCACAGTTTTCCCCAACCGTTTAATTTTTATAGTAATAATTACTTGCCAGATACTTCTTGATAACATGTGGCTATGAATGTAGAAGTTTTGTTATTGTTAATAAGTGCATTTATCCAAAGAAGGCCTGCAGTAAGGAGGGTTTTAAAAAACAAAAGCAACTTCATACTTCAGAACCTGACGGTCATCCTGTTGCTATTTAAACTCACAAAACTTGCTTGATAACATGTTAGATCCACGGTCATCTGTTGTTTTGTGAACTTTTCATGACCCTTTTTTATATTTTTATATAAATATAGGAATGTTGGGATGTATATATACTGTTAACAGCCTGGGGAGAATTCAAAGGACAGATCATTCCAGTCTGGGTTAAATTCACTGCATTTAAAACCTGTTTCAGGTCAGTTGTTCCAAGAAGCAATGATTCTTAAAGAAAATGTTATCCTAACGTAAGATTACATCATCGTTTGTAAAGACTAATTGGATTTTCTCTAGTCCTTGCGATGACTTTATTTCCTTGTTTAATATGAAATCAACCTTGAGTCACAACCATAACCACTCAGCCATTATGTATCCCTCCTAGGTTTAGTACACTGTAACTATATGGCATGTTTCTTACCGTAAGGATGGTGAAATACCTTGCAAGCAAATTGTCCTTTGGCATAGTTGCAAAGATTTTGTTAGTTAGAAATTACTTATCAATGGTCATTTAAAAGTTTGTTGAAATATGAAACTGAATTAAATTGAGGCACATCTCATTATGATGATAATGGGGCAAAGGAAGTAATGCCACATGGAAAACGTGTAATTGTGATGAGCAATTGAAAAGTGGAGGCTATGTGTTAGCTTCCATGTTTACGTTCAGATTTAAAATGAAAATCCAGTTGTTATTCATTTATTGTCCAAGATAAAGTTCAGGCCAAGAATATATGTTTGGAAATCATGAAATGACCAAGTTGGACATCCAGTCTGAACTCTTTTCATTTACAAACAACTATTCCTGGAGTAGCAATAGAACATTATAATAATTTGCAGAACAGAACTTCTGGCGTGCCTTGGGAGTCATCGGGATTACAGGATCTAGAAGCAGAAATTTAGTAACCAAGGTTGGCAAACAGGCGGAGGAAGCCTTACATTGGATTTGGCGGAAGAGAGAGGAGCTATGGAAAAGCTAATCGGCTCCGGGCTGAGTCTGATCAACTCAGTTGGCGCACCCATGGAGACTGGGGAGTATAGATGCTTCGGTGAATTTGAGCGGGAGACAGGAGTTGGATATTCAGAGAAGGGCTACAACGGTAAACGAGAATGTTAGTCAATAGAAACTAAGAGTGAAATGGCCTGTGAGCTCCAACAAAACAGCATCGAGACAGTTTGATGAGGACGTAGACAAACTACTGGAAGTAAAATGGGCAGGAAGTGTTGAAAGAAAGGTAGAAGCCATGGCCACCATCTACAGTATGGGAAAAGATCGGTTTTGAATAGTTGAAAAGAAGCAGAGAAATACATTGCCAAAAGAAAACCGTAGACTTCGGGAGATTGCAAACATAAGAGCAGAGCTGCAGAGGCTGACAAAAAGGTATCGCAATGCATTGGATGAAGAGAAAAAGGGGCCGAGTGACCTCAGGGATAACCTACGTGAAAGGCTGAAGACACTGAGAAGAGCAGAGAACATCAGAAAGAACAGAAGAGAGCGTATGCAGAAGACAACACACTTCACTGCTAATCCGTTTGGATTCGTCAAAAAGCTGTTAGGAGACAAAAGATCAGGGAGACTCGAATGTCCGAAGTAGTAGGTAAAAGAATACTGGAGAAAACCCCACAGTGATCCGGATAGAGAGAAAGACCTCGGGAGATCAGCCCAAACTCATAAACCCAGAAGAACCAGCAGTTCCAATTGACAGTTCAGAACCAAGACTGGAAGAAGTGAAGGACATTATAAACGACGCAAGCGCAGCATTAGATCCTGGACCAAATCGTGTTCCTTGCTGCATTCAGTTTCAAGTAAAAAATGCAAATAACATTTATAAAAATTCTGGGATCAAAAACAAAAACAAAAACAAACAAAAATATAAGATCTATAAAAAAATCCCCCAATAAAAAAAAAAAATAGACCAAAAAACTCTTTCTCGTGGTGCATCTCCCTGTTGTTTTCGTCATTTTCTGACATAATGTACAATTGTTCACATGTGTATTTTTGTTGCATAGAAAATGTTATGAACTTTACACATTAGTTGGCCTATTGTAATCACAGAATGCAGGACAATTGAATGAAAAAAATATTTGTTGTCCAGGTGTCGATTTGTTCAACAGGTCACTTCCAGCACTTGTCATAAGTTGAACAACACCATCACAGTCAAAACAAATATTCTTAGGTCAAAAAAACTGGAGTGCTTATTTATTTGACACCAAATTTTAATACGAGGACATGACTTATTGATAATTCTGTTGTTATAGATTATGGTTATGTAGCTGAAACATTTATGCTGAAGATGGAAAATCAGACGGGTGTATAATCGTTTCCAGCTGAAATAAATCAATCTTTCATCCATATGAATGATGATACGGTTAATCCATGCCCTGCCACGTTGTGGATGCACTATACATTGCTTTCCATGATTTTCTTTGCTTGGAAAAAGCAATCACGTGAACTATTTTGGATGCTATTACAGACTATAACTTTCCACATTCATTAGCAAACAATCAACAACTTGTTAACAGCGAAAACAACTTAAAATGAGGTAGTAACGACAGATTAACCTAGTAAGGTTCTATTGTATGCATTGATAAAGTGAATAAAATTACTGCCAATTAGGGCACGCATAACAGTGAAATATAACATGTACATCAAGTGATTTTCTTCAGCTGCGGTGCTGTGGATCTTTCTAGAATGAATGCAGATAGAATGATTCAAGGCAAAAGTGTGCAAGACAGGATCCTACAAGCAAAATGTAAAATTGTCAATTTTGTTTGACAGTTAGACCATAGGAACCAGTTTCTGTTATTTACTCATGCTGATGCATGCACATGTATAGTTCACAATCATACAGGAAATGACATCAGTTTTTTGTTCATGCCAAAAGAGACACAAATATTAAAACTAAGATTACAAACACAACAGGTGTAAACTAGTTTCCCTGCACTATTGTGAAGAGGAGCAAAATATAAGACAAGATGGCATCAAAATTAATTTTTAATATTTCAGGTATCTTCATAATCGTATAAACGACAAGAGCATTATGCATCGCGATAAAACATTATTTAATTTTACTATATACATCATATGATGGATAACTATGAATATACATTTCTTTACGTTACACAGAGTAAAAACATAGCAAGCACAATATATAATAAATAGTGATGAGAAATGAGAGGCTTGCAGGAACACTTGTCGATACTTTTGGTAAAACAATCATCTATAAAATAATGGATGACAAGTGTTGTGTGAAACTTGTCTCACCTATGTCTGTGACTTGATATGTCACATACACACCACCCATCCCCAACACCCACTGTGTATAACTTGCAAAACCTGGAACAAAAAAAAAACTTAAATGGAAAACTTTAACATCACCATCCCCACCACCTACTGTATATAACTTGTAAAATCTGGAGAAAAAAAAACTTTAATGGAAAACATTACCATCGTTCACGCCAATGTCACCGCTGGTAAAGTGATACGTATGTCTTACAACACTTATGCAGGTGAGCCAAAAACCTATCTCCTATCTTGTATTAAGAACTGCACAGAGACCAAGCCAATAAGAAAAAGTGATACCTATGTCTTATGATGCTTACACAGGTGAGACAAAAATCTTGTTCCTATCTTGTATTAAGAACCATACAGAGACCAACCCAATAAGGAAAAGTGATGTCTTACGATTCCTATGCACGCGAGTCAAAAATTGCACTACTATTACTGTAGTAAGAACTGTATAGAGCCCAACCAAATAAGGAAAAGTTATACCTGTCTTACGATGCTTACCCAGGTAAGAAAAAAAATCTTGCTGCTATCTTGCATTATCAACTGTAGAGACCAACCAACCAAAGAAAAGTGATACCTATGTCTTACAATGCTTACACAGGTGAGACAAAAATCTTTATCCAATCTTGCAACCCAATAAGGAAAAGTGATATATATGTCTTGCAATGCTTACACAAGTGAGACAAAAACATTACTCCAATCACGTATTAAGAACCATAGAGAGACCAACCCGATAAGGAAAAGTGATATATATGTCTTTTGCAATGCTTACACAGGTGAGTCAAAAACATTACTCTAATCTTGTATTAAAAACCATACAGAGACCAACACAATAAGGAAAAACCTTCCTCCTATCTCAAGAGCTGTATAGAGTCCAACCCAATATTGGCTTTCTACTTCTTGAAATTCTTTGTATTAATTACACCATACATGTTTACCTTGATATTTAAGTCCAATTGTCTTATCTAATCAGGTTTGGCAAAGATCTTTCAGTCATGATGAAATCTAGTTAAATACCACATGACAAATTACTTCCCAGTACATTTTGTGTGGGCATAAAAGCAACCTATCCTTGAAAATTTTTAAGGACAATATTTTGTATTTTCCAGTTCATTTTGTGTGGGCATAAAAGGGCCATATCCTTGAAAATTTTTAAGGACAGTATTTTCTATTTTCTGAGCTTTCTTCTTAATTAAGCTTGAAGCACTAGGGTTGAAGTAATTTTACATGCATGATGAATATCAATCTTTCTGCCAAATATACTAATTGAAATCAGAACCGAACAGCAACTTTATTCATTATTGCACTTTCAATTAATATGCTGAATACATGTACATAGTGTACATTACTGTATACACCCCAGTAAACATAACTCGATTTTGCTATCCATGTAAAAAAAAAATCTTGTATTGTATAAATCATTGTCTATACCTATGTAATTAACAAAAAAACTTTTCTTCCAACATATCTACCATATATACTCGCGTATAAGCCAATACCACTGCAAACTGCATAGACCCAGATCTGCTATCGCATAATGCAACACAGATCTGGGTCTATGCAGTTTGTAGGGACTAATCAGTAAAACAAAAAACATAGACCCTGATCTGTCGCCGCATTATGCGACAGCAGATCAGGGTCTATATTGTTTGCATTTGGACTCGGCTTATATGCAAGTACAGATGGTAGTTGTACTAACTGATTCATAAAAATTCATTAACACATTGATATTGCTCCATCATGATTAAATATTGGTATTTTATTAATGCAATGGGTGCATACAAACTCTTTTCTTTAAAAAAAAGGACGGAATAAAATTTTAAGAACAGGTTCTCCAGCAAGAGAGATGGAGAAAAACTCCACAAACTGCACACTTATATTACCAGAGTATGTGATGTTTCTTTTTTGCGTTGTGAACATCAAAATTTACTACCGTGAGATACAGGCAGTAGGAAATCATGTTTGTAAATTTACATTAATTTCACAGGAACGGAAAATGCAACACAAGAACATCTCAGAAACTCCAAATGCATTCAAATGGGGAAAATTTCTTAGAGTTTTGCTTGTAAGCTATGGAATTTTGCAGCTAGATTACACTGAGAAAAGTGCATTAAAAACACTGCTCTGAAACATTGTTGAAACTTAATGTTTTCCTAATTATGTTGCTTATAGTGTTGTTAACCAAATGCCTGCTTTAGAACTTATTATTAATTATCTATATATTCAATAATTAATAAATGACTTGTTTATTTCAATATGAAGATATGAAATGACGAACTGACTGTTGACAACTGGTTAAAAGAAAAGAACAGGAATATCTGATTTGTTCATATCTGACAAAAAGAGAATCCCTTTTTGTCAAGCATGCCTTTTATTGAGCTATAACGTAAAACAAGAGGCCCAAATGGGCATATCATTCACCTGGCTTACATAACTCAACAGTTGATCATTTCACTAGGTAAACTATCTCCCAAACTTAATATCAAGTTGATTTTACCTATTTTTACAATATCCTGATAAAAAATCTTTCTAAAGATATTAGCAAAATTGATATGCACAGTCTCTTGCTCATTACTGAAGTTATCCAAAATCCTGATGATATAAACCCATTTACCAAGTTTTATAGAAATTGGGTGAGAAATATAGTCTCTAGATCTAGAGAGGTAACAAGCCCAGCCAATCAGATGCAAGGTATCTCATTAATATAGCCTATATTTGAAGTTTGATGAAAAATTAGACCTAAATTATGGATTCAAGAGTGGCAACAAGCTCAGCCAATCCAATGCAGATCACCTAATTAATATGTGTAGATTCTGTTCACTTTTAATACTGTCCAAGATCTTGAGAATTTAAACCCTTATTCCAATTTTGGTCCAGACTGGATCAGAATTTTGGCTTCTAGAGTGGTAATAAGTTCAGCAAAACAGATGCAAGATCACCTCATTATTATGCAGGGTTTTTATTCATTATTGAAAATGTCCAAGATTTTGATGATAAAAGTATATACTCCAAGTCTGATCAAAATCGGATAGAAATTGAATCTTTAGACTGGTTAAAAGCTCAGCCAATTAGATGTAGTCTTGCTCATTATCAAACCCATCCAAGATCTTGATGATGTAAGCCCATATCTCAAGTTTTTTTCAAAATCAGATCAGAAATATAGCTTCCAGAGGGGTAACAAGCTCAGCCAATCAGATGCAAGATCACCTAATTAGTATGCATGGATCTCGCTCATTATCAAACTTGTCTGAGATCTTAATCATATCAGCATATATTTCAAGTGTGATCAAAATCAAAATAGAGATATGACATCCAGAAGCCTGAAGGGCAGCAAGCTCAGTCAATCAGATGCAAGATCGCCTAATTAGTACGAGTGGATCTCGCTCACTACTGAACTGATCTGAGATCTTAGTGATATAAACAGATGTTTTGAGTTCAATCAAATTCAGATCAGATTTATGGCATGCAGAGTGGTAACAAGTAATTGTTAACAGGTGGACACAATGTATGACAGATGCAGGACCATACGATAAGTTTACTTGGCCTTATGGTCAGGTGAGCTAAACACTTTAACATTTAGCTTGATCTAAAACACTTTTAGACCAATCAAAATCTAGAGTGTGGATGTATGGACACGCATATAGATGCCAAAGTGATCACTATGTCAATCTATCTCCAAGATACCCCTACCACACCCTCTTCTACAATAGAAATTGAACTGAATTATCTTACTGGTGTAAAACTGCAAACAGCACAGATCCAGATCTGCCATTATATAATGTTGGTACATCACATGATAAATTCTCAAGTTCTGATTGGCTGACTTCAGGGTTCTATTTTAGGACAGATACATTTCTCTTTGACTATTGGGATTATACCTGTTCCAGCCGGCACTATTGCCACATGCCAAAGTTTTATGATGTCACATGATGTTATGTACATGCATTCTGCTTGGGCTATACCCCACAAAAAAACACTATCTGAGAACTGTTCCCTTGAGAGAAGGTTAATAACAGAATTGTATAATGCCCTGGCACATCAAGGTTACAAGTAACAGCTTAGATGGGTCTATGCTGTTCACAGTTAGGCATGTGTTACTTATTAAGTCACATCAATCTGAAAGCAACACAGACTCAGATCTGCCACTGCATGATGTGCTAGTGGATCAGGGTCTATGTAGCTTGTTAGGACTAATCAAATGAGCAAACAATATAGTTACTGATCTGCCAGTGCCTTATGTTGTTGGCAGATGGGTTGTGACTTACAAGTGAGTGTATATGATATACATGAGCAAAATACATGTACAAAATATATCTATGCACATACAGGCAATATCATTGGAGTCATTTAAATCATTACTTCTGCAAACTGAACTTCTGCAAACTGAAATACCACTTCAGGCCCTGAAGTGTTAACACTGTGTTCAAAAGCATACATTGAAAATGATCATAGATGCAAGTCGATCATAACGACCTGTTAGTTTGATTTTCGGTAGAATATTCATGAGGGCCAAGTCCACTCATAAAATAGGAATGACAGTGCATGCATCTCATATGAATTTATGGCAGAATTATGTTACTAACATCCAGCATGCACAATGTATGTTCACAACTATACCTATTTTCTCAGATGGACTAGGACCTAATAACTACCCAAATAAAAAGTCAAATGGACAGGTCATATTCACTTAAATTTACTATCAAGTGTCTTGGTGTGTACTTTTTGGAAAGGCACTTATCTCTCATTTCCTCAGCATGATACAGCCAATAAGGTGTTCAAATTTCTGTTAAAACAAGCAACAACAAAAATATATATTCTGCTCTGCAAAGTATAACAATTAAATACAAGAACAAATTTGAGGCTAATAATAATTGACGGACTCAGATGAATGATATACAAGCATCTTGAAGAAGAGTACTGTAAATGTTACATTATATGTCAGCCATTTGGTAAATAGTATTATTATACTTGACAGACAGCTTTAACAAACATTACATTTCTTGGTATCAGGAAATAGATAAAGGGAATCTTATTGGTGTATTGCTGTTCGATTTTAGGAAAAGCATTTGACCTGGTCAATCACAATATTCCACACGAGAAATTAGGATTTCATGGATTTTCACATTTAATAATATCTTTTTCAGCTCATATTTAAACAGCAGATCTCAAACTATTTGTTTTACTGGTGTAGGAAGTCCTCAACGGATGATTTCAGGACCAATTTTCTGTTATTTGTTGACCAATGACCTCCCTTTGGTATCTTACCATACTGATATATTTATGTGTGCAATGGCACAGCTGCTCAAGCTTAAGTGCAAATATTGATGAAATAGAGAGTAAGCTAAATTCTGACACGACCAAGTTCTCAACTCGGTGTATCAACAATGCTACATGTATAAATTCTAAAAATACCAAGGTTTTACAAACTGGCACTACTCAAAAGAAAAGGAGAATGCAAAAGAATCTTCTATATACTGCAGAGATCACAAGCTTGAATGTGTCACTGATGAAAAACTTTTAGGAGTCACAGTTGACGACACTATCATGGAATAAACAAATCAACTCCGTATGTAGCAAAATTTTCTTCAATTTCATTTAAAAAGAATTAAGCATCTGCCATGACAAAATCAAGAATTACTTTTTACAACTGTTCCATGTTACCTCATTTTAATTATTGTTCCAATATTTTGAGACCATGCTCATTTTATCTTTTAAAATGCACTGAATGCCTGCAAAAGAATGTGGCTAGAACTATTTTCGATGATAAATATTTAACACATCCAGTGAAACTTTATTTGAAAAACTTAAATGACTACCTTTTAAAGACATAGTCAAATACAGTGCATCAATCATCATGTACTAAGTTTAAAACAATCTGGCATCAGATTATCTGAATGCTTTCACTAGTCTTATGGCCAAATCATGAGCTCTTCTACGAAAAATCAACTAAGTGTCCCAAAACACAAGACTGAAATGTTTAATAGGAGTTTCACATACAGTAGTGTTATAATATGGAGTATCTTATCTAATGATATTTTAATCATATACAAACTTTGCTGCTTTTAAACACAAATGTAAAACATTCTTTTTAGCCCAAAACAGAATTTTTTTCTTTTCAAAACCTGCTGTATTTTATTGTCTCTATTCTGTGAAAATACTTATCTTATGTAGAACATATATTTTAATGTACATAATGTGAATTCTGTATGTTTTAATGCATCTCGATGCTGTGCGAGATGAACTTTCAGCTCAACAGTCCATCAAGATTAAATAAAGTCTATTTTTTATTATTACTAGTGCCTTCTTTGCCTCAACTGCAAGCCATTCACAAAGTTTGGTCAAAGTAGGTCATAATGATATAGTGTAGAAATAAAAATGTTTTATTATAATACTGTGACCTTGACCTTGGACCTTTTGACAGAAAAATTAATAGACCTTTTGACCCCAAAAAAACGACAGATGTCTTACTTATCTCAAATGTTTGGTGAAGGTATCTGGTAAACAAGCTACTGTGTGCGAACAGTTTTCCTTCTTGAAGTCCCTGTAACCATGACATTTAACCTTTTGAGCCCAAAATCGATAGGTTTTGTCCTTGCTCAAGATGCAAGCTACTTACAATGTTTGGCAGCAAAACATGGTAAAGAACTCAGAGTTATTGTGTGCAAATGAAATCGGGAATGTATAGATAAACGGACATCATAACAAGATAAGCTCCACTTTATGGGAGTCATATCAAAATTGAAGGCAGACAAATTTCTATTTTATAAAATTACAAGTTGTTGCACTAAAGTATCATAATGAAGATAAAACAGTGAGAATAAGGCAGTTACATCTCAACAAACTATGAAACAAACATTTTCAGAGATATTTGCACTTGAAAGTAAACACATCATTGCATTTTGAAAATGATAATGGAGGATAAAAGAGTGAGTTGATGATAGAACCAAGATTTAAGTAAATAAAAGCAATGAAATGTCAATTAAAAATCTGTAAAAGTATTTTATGTAACAGATCGTATATATAAAAATGAATGTAAACAGCATCTTTTTTTACTTACCAGTAGCTATATTTCTCACAACACAGCATATCTACATGTGATAAAAGTAATTTAAATTGCTGTAGTGATAAAATTGTGTCTTGCTAAAGTGTATGTGTATGTGATATTCATATGTCCATGATGAATACAGAAATCAAAGAACTGCGAATTGAGAGGTCTTAAATATGCAAATACCGATTTCCCTCTAAAAATATGCAATCTAAAATATTAAAATACAGAGTTCCCTCTAAATATATGCAATCTTAAAGTCTTAATTATAAATCTTTTAAGTCTTTTCTTCTGTATCTCTTAACAAAGAATTCATTAAAAAAATTCATAACATGTTTTGAGGAAAATATTAATTTATTAGCAATTAACTCTGATGACCATTTTCTACTGAAATGATTCAGTCTTGTTTGAAGTGCTATGCAGCTACTGTCAAACTATGTCACAAATCATTCCAATTAATCATTTCCTCTCGAGATTAGAACTCAAGTTAATGTTCCTTTGCATATCTTGACTGGCCTTTGCAAGACTGAAAGGTTGCATATCTTGACTGGCCTTTGCAAGACTGAAAGGTCTGAAGGGCGAAATATTAGCAGGTGCCATATAATTAGAAACAAAAACTATTTTTAGTAACAGAGAGTGGCAAGCAAGCCAAAAATGATACACAAAAATTCCCTTCATTCCTTGAAATTGTACTGTAGATCACCATGACATATTTCTACAAATGAGTTCTGAAGTGAGGACCAGACATGGTCACATATTTTTCTGCCCACTCACACCGAGTCCAGGCTGAAAAAAAAAAAAAATGTATAAAGGTGTTCATAATTATACTATTACCTCTCTGCTGGCATCCAACCAAATAGGAGTCACTTTGTGAAATCACTTGTTCATTTAGAAGAGATGATTTACTTGGCATGTATCTTGTTTAGGTCCATCAACTTTGACAAATAAAAAAATATATTCTACAGTGCTGTGTTTTATTCGAACAACAAATGTATCACAAATAGTGTGAGCACATTTATTTCCAAGATTTCTCATGGTAAATGTTGAGAAACACTATGATTATAGTGCATTTACATTTGAAAATTTTACAGCAGGATGAGAGTCATGATCAATGTAAAACATGTTTTTTCCCTACCTACTGGAAACAAAGTTCTACACCATATGTCATGGAGAGTGTATAATCAGATCATGTGGTAGATTCATCAAAAGATACTTCATTGACTCAATGAAATGCTTACTGAGTGCAATGTAGCAAAACTGAAGATAAACAAATTGGCTTTAGTTTCGACTGGCATGGGAAAGCAAAGGAGATCATTTTGTAGGTGTCAATGTCAAACAAGGTAAAGTTTTAATTTTCATCTCTATCTGCACACATATATCTGCACAGAAATAACACATGCCCAGTTGTGAATGGCATAGACCCAGATTTGCCTTCACATAATGCACCAGCTGATCACACCCTGCATACCAAATCAATAAAACTGTCAACACCGGAGGGTAAACCAATGCAAGAGGGAGCCCATAATATGATTAACTGAAGAAATTACAATGAAGGAGGGTACAGAATACAATATACACCAGAGGTTCAAAGTTATGCTGTAAGCTTAACTTCTTATCCTCTGTGATTGTCATTTGTAAATGATACTGCGATTTCCCTCTGGCATTGGTAATTTAATCAATCGGATATGCAGGGTGTGATTGTGGTATACACCATACATTCTATTCTTCATTCTATGCAAACAGTGTACTGTCTGATCTATCAGTGCATCATGCAATAGCGGCTCTGGATCTAAGTGGTTTACAGTTGGATACATATTGCACAGAAACAAGTATGGTAAATAATTTTTACATCACTTATTTTCAGATGTCAGTAATTTACAAAACAGAGAAAACCCCAATAATTTTCTCATGCACTTTGACTTGAAACACTTCTGGTAAACATTTCATTTAGTCATTCATGCATCTCTTTCTTTTCTGTACAGTGGTTATGAACTTGCTGCGAGACATTTAAAACATCTTTTCTGCACAGTGGTTATGAACCTGATGTAAGACATTTAAAACGTCTTTTAAAAAAAAAAACAAAGTACAGAAAACAATGTACATATATTACAAATTATTACCTATGGCACAGTAGAGACATGTACATTTATGTTTTCTGTACCTTTTTTGAATCCCACAGAACTAATTCAAACAGAACTACTTTTACAGAATTCAGACAATGAAGATGGACATGAAATAATTGCACCGGAACTACTTCTCACTATAAGATTTAAGTATTTACAAAAGTTTGTACTTGAGCAACAATAATAATGCATTGCAGCATCTTCATACACGTTTAAAAAAAGGGTGCTCTTATCAACAGACTGTTTTATATAAATACTACACATAAAATATCTAGCTCATGATATGACTTTAGTACAACCATTTTTACCATCATTGTTCTTATTACTGTGATATCAAAAGCACTAGGTACCTACACATGTGATTGATATAACTATTTGAAACCATTGGTTTTATTTATAATCAATTTCTGCACGAAAAATGCCAGCACTTAAGAAGTCACACACACACACACACACACAGTCATAATTATAAAAACTGCCCTGATACAGGTCAAAGTAAAACATTAACAAAATGTACATGTACAATCACCTTGGCAAGGGATATACCATGAAAAAATATGATCAATATACCATTATTTGAAACCATTTAAGAGTGTTTCATTTCCAATAATTTTCTGCATTAACAAATGCCAGTGTCATAATTTGTACATGATCTAATTTGACAAAATCTCTATTAAAATCAAATTAAACTGCCCTTGTGCTATGTTATGTAGATGAGGAAAGACAAAAATCATTGTAAATTACTCCTCAGACAACATGCATTGTATTCTATTTGCTAAGTCAATTAAGCAGTCATTACATTCATTATTTCTTTTTCTCCAACACATTCAAACATCTTGTTCACCACTGGCCTTCATAAAAATACACCAACATTCAAATATGTTGTGAATGCTGCATTACTTTAAAATCTTCATATTTTAATGACTTATTTTTAAACGAGTTTCATGCCCTAAATTCTTATCAGAAGCCACTAAAAACTTTCATTGCTGCTAACAGAATAGAATAGGTATCACCACTTACTGAGTATTTTTTCTGAATCTTACATCATGTAATTGAGAATTACTGAAAATGCAAGAAAAATTTCAATATCTTACAGCAAACAGACCGATTTACTGTATTTGATCACAAATAACCTACATGCAAATGCAAGCATCTTAGACCCAGATCTGCCATCGCTATTGATGTTACTGTACTGTGACATCACCACTTTTGTACAATATTTTTGCAATAATATCACAATGTTTATACCATTTCAGATCAATACAATTTTGCAATCAACGTAAGGCAAAGGTTACAGCTTGTTGAAAATTCCATAATTTCTATTTATATCTGAGAAACAAGTGTCAATTTACATGTTCAAATGCTCAGGATGCAGATGATTAAGGTAAACATGCTACTCTGTATTAGTGCTCTGTACTGCAGTTAATTGGAACAGGATTGAGGGGGCCAGGGAGGGGTCATGGTGGTGGTATTATGTGTTAAATCTCTAGTTTATACGATACTGCCAATGTTTGGTTTTTTTTGGCCAAAATCATCACTGCACCAAATCTAATGATATATCATAATGATGATACATGGTATCACTAGCCATCAAATATTGTGCTGCTTGATTTGGGTCTTTGATGTTCATAGTTGGGTTCATTTCATGAATGATCAATATAATACTGGTAGAATGCTTACAAATTACAAAATTTATTTTAAACATGAAAATTACATCAAAAATTATTGTGGAGTAATATAAACTTTGTAAACATAACCGCCATATATAACTTGCAGGAACTCTCCTTTCAAACTCTGAACTAAAGTGGGTTTCAGCTGATTCAGAAAATAGTTTAATAAATTCACTTCCCATAAAGCAACTTTATCAACCATACTGATCTCAGCATACATGCATCTTTTATGATTTAAAGTATCAGATAGCAAAATCATAAGAGCATATATGATTCACAAGCAAATTTCAATTTAGCCAGTATAGCTATACATAACGCTATTTGAATCCTTGAGGAATATATCCATATATTAAATCTGTCACTTGTTAATTTCTTCAAATATATTTGTAAAACATCTTGGTTGATGATGGACTGAATCTATATGAACTGAACAATTGACCGCCATGATGCCCATGTTTCTGCAGCATAGTTATCTTACACTAGCCAAGTGAGAAAAAAAATTAAAAAATATAATAAATATTTCATCATTATGTTCTTGTAACCCTAGGTACCATTCAAACTAACTCATTCTTCCCATAGCTAAAACATGCATTTATATGAACAATTTGTAAAGAGCTGACCATAAGATATACTCAAATTCTAAATGTATATATGTTTTTAAGCTAAAACTAGAGCTAGCTGTAATAGGTGCATTGTAAATGACCATACTCTCTATAATATGCTTGGCAAAGTCTAAAAAGAACTCCTGTTGGTAAACCAATGTTTGGAGACGATGGGTATTTAGGCAACACATCTCTTCTAAATGATGATGCAGAATGCTGGAAATCTAACTCATTCAAGGTCTCTTTAATATAAAGGTAAATGATAATTTTGGCTGAAATGCGATATTCATTGGTAAAGTTATTAAACGGAAAGCAAAGTTAGGAGGATGAGTAATCAGGAGCCAATACTCTTCTAAGTGATAATATGGAACACTTGAAATTAAACTCATTCAAGGTCTCATCTATATAAAGCTGCATATCAAATTTGTTTGAAATGCAACAAAACTTAGTAAAGCCATGCTGTGGAAAACCAAAGTTTGGAGAATGGGCAATCAAGAACTATAACTATTGTATAGGATGTCGTGGAATGCTGGAAATCAAACTCAATGTTTCATCAAATCTGAAGCCACATGCCTAAATATGGCTGAAATCCAACAAATTCTGGAGCATAATCTTGTGTAAATCAAAGTCAAGTGGATGAACAATCAGGGGGACAACTCTTTAATGTTTCCCAAACAGTGGAATAGTGGGTTCCAGTGCCCTGTCTCTTTTAATTCTTGCCCTTTATTTACCATCCTTTGCCCCTCTACCTGCACTATTATACCCTTTATTTAAGGCCTGACTGTGTCCCAGAGTCCATATTCCTGTCCAACTTTGTTAGTTGCAACAATAAATAGTCCTCAATTTTGTGTCTCCCATTAGGATCTCTGGCTGCTTGTATCACTTGGCTTTTTATTTATAGACAAGTCTGATCCTCAAACTGTCAGCAAACACAGCTTATTTTCTTTACACAGCAGCAGCAAAGTACCAGTCCATTAAAAGCTCAACCAACTATTAACATGATATTGGCACTTCACACACGTGATCAAGATTGTTTACAATGCTTACTCATTTTGTTTACTTAATGATCATCATTATGAATCGGCATGCTCTTGCGCTAAATTTTGGTGTTAAAGTATAGCCAGTGCACCATACATGACACAAGGATTAGAGTGAAAAGGATCCCGTGTAAAGCATGAAAAGTTTTGTAGCCAGTCGGTAAACTGACGACAGACACGGTTTGTTGTTTTAGATAATTACGATCAGCCTGCACTCTTTGATTAAAACAAAGCTATTTTTAAAAATATGATGACTGGGGAAAACTTGTACAATCAATGAAATTCATAATTCTTTAAAGCAATCTAAGTTATTTGGAAAGAGAAAAAATGATAGGTTGTGCACTGTTATTCTTCATCATTTAAAAGATGATTAAAAGAAACCAAGATAGAAAGAGCAAATGTAACTATGACAAACTATTCCATTTGGCTGCATATAGCTTTGAGAGTGTCTCCTGGAACTGTCACTATTGTGATAGATTGATATGTATATAATTTTGGACATTTCTTTCTCACTGAATTTAAAGTGACGGAGATATAAGTAGCTATTGGTTCTTATCATGTTACCACAGTGTATGTTCAATTAGCATGCCTCTTAAATACTTGAAATGCAGGGTAGATATTGTATTAGAGTATTACACTTGAGAGCATTCAATTCTGGCTGTTTATTATCAAAATACATATTACTAACTTTGTGCCCTGTGAAATTTTAGAACTTTCACTGAATACAGTGTAGTGTCAATAGCGATGTAAATTTTTGCCTATGTTTGCTTCCTTAAGTGTTCATTGAGAAAAAAATACCTAGTCTATTCAAGTCAATTCATTTTTTTTCAGTCAATCACTAGGTTATAACTCATGCTCTTTAGAATTTAAAATGCCACAAGTATATTGCTATTTCTTGAATATCCGAAAAATAGTGGGTTGTTTCTTTTCCAGAATATAAAACAGATATCCAATAACATTCATATACTTAAATTGTGCTCATTATGCCCTACATATGTCACTTTTTTACCCAGTCTTTCATACAACTGTTTATAACAAAGTAAATAAATAAAATTACTTGTCATTTGGTTACTTCAAATTAATTTATTGTTTTTTCCAAAAGATTTGAGATATCCAGTAATATCTAATGTACTGCATGTCAAGCATTTGCATGCTTTATTATATACTCACAAGTATTTCATTTTGCATACAACTTTATTCATCCTCATTTTGTTTTATTTTGTACGTAATTTTGTTCTTCTAACTGCCTTCTTTCCTTCCTTTATAATATATGATTTTCTAAATGAAAACTTAATTTTCTTTTGTTTCTCTTTCTTGATCAAAAGGAACACTCATCAATATTATAATACCTGTATGTTACTATTTTTGGTTCATAAATTCACGGTGTGTTGTATATACAGCAGGCATTCGATTTCAAGTCAGAAACCTGCTCCTCATAAAAATCACCCGGCTCCCTTTGTTTTCTAGAGAAAACACTACTCTTCTATCAAGACTAAACCCATAAAAGGAAGAGGTAAGTCTATGATACAATATTCACACCAAATTGCATCAGAATATATTCAATGATTCTTAAGCTATGCAGGTTACAAGCAACAGCCCATTTGAAGATGTTGCACGATGTATCCAAATGGATTTGATGAAACAAAACCCACAGAAGGCACATCCAAGTCTTAAGGTCATTTAAACACCAAATTGCATCAGAATAAGTTGAACTGTTCCTGATCTATGCTGGTTACAAGGATATGCTGTAGTGGAGACTAAATATTGATAGTAAAAGAGCAACGACTTCATGAAAATTGGACCTGAAAAGACAAAACCTATGAAAAACATGTTTTTATGTAATAAGTAATTCACCTACTAAATCACATACAATTATGTTTGAAGGTTGCAGAGCTATGCTGGTTATAACAAGTGTCAACCAACAGCCAGATAAATAAATGGACTTGCAGATTGACAGACAGACAGAAAATGATAATTACTATAGCATACCAGCATCTTGATGCAAGGCCCTAACAACAAAATGTCAAACACCAGCTTACAAGTAATAATTTGGTTATCACAATTTAGAACAGCCACTGCCTTCTCCATCTACAAAGTCATAATAGGATACATGTATGTGTTAAAAATTAAATGTGACCTAATTTTGATCCATGTAAAAGACAAATAACGGGCATAACATGTTACTCCAGAAAATACAAGATATTTTAAAAAAGACTAATCAATTACTGATATTGACTCGAACGCAGATACTGACATTGAGACCTCGTACATTATCCCCATTATCCATATCCATCTAAACTCACATCCTCATGTGTTTGACTTGTCATGCATTGCAGAAAGTTAAAGAACATATAACAATCCATAATAACTACGGACAGACAGACATATCAAAATAATACAAAAACGGTTCTTGTGAAGAAATTTGGCAAATGTACAGTACACATGAGTAGCACAAGCAGGCTAAACAACCAATATTCTAAAAATCCATCCATTTTGCTGTGCTGTGATGTAGAAACATTATACACTTAGAGTAAGGTGAATTAGGCATTTGTGATGCATCAGCATCTGCCAAATAGAATAATAATGCCTGCATTACTCAATATTATCACAACAGTGTACAATGTAAAATATATGACACAATCCATGACTTAGGTATCACGGGATCTTGGGGCTTCTATTGGCCGAACATCTCTCCAATATTTTAATATGCTTTCAATGAATTCTTCTAAGGCTCCCGAATCACAAGCAAGCCCAAAAAGCCTCAGGACTTCTTAGCAACATTCCTTCAACTGGGTTAACTGCCAGCACTGCTTTAATCCTTGGATATAATCAAATCCAGGTGCAGAGAAGAATGTTCCCATGTAATGACAGCCAAAGCCTATTGGTATCATTAGTGAAAGACTGGTATAAATGATTCACATTTCAGGTTTTGTATGTCAGTTAGTCCTCTCACATGGCAAGCGAGATGTGTAGTGAATGATAGCTGTGGGTGTGTCATGCTCCTCAGCCACTAAAATTGATACAGTATCTTTCCAGTAATCAAAGCTGATTCTTGACGACTGAAAATACAAAGGCATAATAAATAATCTTGGGTTTTTACGATAAAACAACATGTTGATAATGTTATTCAAAATTGTAAAATAAAAGTAGAGTTATTAAAAGTTTGTAGAGTTATAGGTCTTTCATTGTGTTCCATATACCTGAAACCCCCCCCCCCCCAAAAAAAAAAACAAAACAAATATGGTCAGAGTTACTAACTTTGGCTTAAAACCACCAAACAAAACCTTCCGTTACTAAATTATGAAAGCTTTCATACCCTGGATAAAATGTCTACTGAAATCCTTGCCCCCATGTCTTCTCCTCAGCTCAACAGTTGTTTTCTTTCCTATAGTTATTATTTTGCATGTATAATTACCAACTATGAACCAGTCAGGCACACACACTAGTGTTTACTCTGCATGTTATCTGCATAAGGAACATACACACAAAATGGCAGTATTAAATTGAAACATATCCAAAGATAAATGACTTGTTGATACCTGTCCTTCAAATTAACAACTACTAACTGTATCAACTTCTGTGCTTATTTCTTATAAAACTAGAAATGAGTCAATTGAACCAAAATGCTCCACCACCGTGCCTTAGAACCTGACATAAATAATGAACTTAATATGAGGAATGTTGGGATGGCTGGCTGTACAGACAAAGGTAACACTGTATGCCTTAACCACAATTGTATTGGTGAATAAATATCACATTTAAAGAATATCCTCCAGGGATCTAAGAAACTGACCAAAGTTGGTTTCAAGTGCATTCATTCAGACTGAAGAAAAATTTGCTCACCACAGCATGGAAGATAATTTAATTGGCACACAACATAAATCAATCGACATACCTTTTCCAGGGCACTGCAGTCTTTGTCTTTGTGGAGATAATGGTCCTGCCAGAATATCAACAAATCTCTGAAATTAAATTTCACAATAATTAAATTGAAAAAGAATTGGTCTACAATTTTTCTAAGTGCAACTCTTCACTTTGTTCCAACACAGGGAAATTCTTCATAATTTTAATGTTTTAAAATTTAAGACAGCAGTTTCAAGACAAAGGACTGATTCTCATGAGCAAAACCGTGGGTCGGTGGTTCTTCCTCCAACAAATATACTGGCTGCCATGCATAGCCTATAATGTGCTGAAAAATGGCGTTAAACCCCACTAAACCAAACCAAAACCATGAGCAAGGGCTTGTTCTTGACAATAAAAGCAGGGACCATCATGAGAGGAAACAAAACCATTGTGGCAGAACTGCAGATAGTTCATGCTGACAAACAAGGCATGTATCTCACTGATTCTGCAGTGTTTTCTCCAGCTATACAAAAAAAAAAAAGGATCCAAAGGGCACTTGGGTTGAGTTTATGGGGCCCTTTTTCCTTTCAAGGGGCTCTGCTGATCATTCCTAATTTACTTTGACTTGCTACTTGCTTATTACATGGTGCCAATTTTGAAAATTTCCACAAAGTTCCTTTAAATTACTGCTGTAAATTCATATCAGTAGTTCTTGTTGATACTAAATTATTGTTCAATTATTATTACATGTTCTTATTCAAAATAGCTATTTCTACAGATACATTATAACTGAAATAACGGTGTCCACACATAGCTCCATCATGGGTATTTTCATTTCAAATTGCTGCACAGCTGTAAACAAAATGAAATCACACATTTCAATTTGGTCATTTTGAAGCCAACTGTATAAGCAACACACAGTGTGATATAAGCAATGTGATTACTCCATTCCCTTTTGCACTATTCCAAACTATCACTCCTGGTCCTGATATTAGATGCTGAGGTAATGTCCCCACTATTATCATTAATTTCGCTTCAATTGTTTCCTATGGTCTCCAAATTCACAATATTTGCATTTATTTCAGACCACCAGTTGTTATCACCATTACCGACTTAAGTATTCTGTGAGAAATGAGAAAGAGTAAGATATTCTTAGACATTTTTTTTACAATTTTCTAGCTTAACAAAGCATGAGATAATAATCTTTGTCAATAATAAGTTTTCTGCATGGTTTAAATTATAAACTCAAGCATCTTGATGACTTGGTGAACTTGCCTATTAGTTATGAAATAGAGCACCAGCTTGCAACAACACAGACTGCTATGTTTAGTCTTTTAAGCCACTTTGCCGACGTTTAAGTGTGCCCTTTTGAATTCTGGTGTGGAAAAGACACAAGGGTCCAGCCTGGAGAAAACACTGATTCTGCCTGCTGTACCTATTGGGACTAGGAAGCAGGTCTGTATGAGAGGCAAGTCATGGATTCTCTAGACAGTGGTTTGAAATTTGTCTTATTCAACCACGTCAAAAGAAACTGAAGATTGCATTTCAGACAATGGGTCAAAGCCTTTGGTTGAGAAAATTTAAAAGTTTGCAAAAAGATCAGATATGTTTTTGTTTTTGCCTATATTCTTCCTTCCATGATGTCAGAATATATCCAAAATCATGGAATGGTAGACCCTGTGATGGAAGCTAGCTTCCTCTCTGCAAAGAGTTATAGGATTAAATAAGCTGTCTGCAGTACCGAGGCTTTTAAACAATGAGATGTGCTCCTTAATGTATTATGATTCGGTAACACATTTGCAAAAACAAAGCTCAACACCGACATGCTGGATTTTCCAACATGAAAATAAAGTTTGAAATGTAACACAAACATATGCAAGCATTGAAGCAGAATGACTTAACCCTTTCACTAAACTTGATACGTTAGACACATGAAAAAAATATTCCATCAAAATTTTAGTTTGTCACAACTTTTTGTTATCCCCAAAAGAGTAATTAATAATAAGTTCTATTTTATACTCTAGCATAAAGTGGTACAGTCTATTCTTGGAAATCTGACCCAAGCCATGTTTAAATTGACAACTGGATATACAATTTTAACATTATCATCAGTATTCCCACTAATGATACTGTATTAAGTTGATAGTAGAATAAATTACAGGAATAAGTAAGGAAAAGGTTTCAAAAAATGTGCATGGCAGTATAATGCAGCCACTATATGAAAACACAAGACAGGCATCCTGCTATATCAGAGTAATACTGTAACAAAGTTTTACTTTAATATCTATAAAAAAAACTTTAAGCCAAAATATTAACATCGAAAACAACTATGGCATCGCTGCCAACAGAAAAATGAGAGCTATTATTTGTGTGGACACCTCGAGACCTCTAGCTATTGAGAAACTAGTGAGCCTGTGAGGTAACCCCCCACTGTTCCAAAATTAAAAGAATTTTATATCTGTCCTTTTCCTTCCCGATCTGTCAGTGTGGGTATATTTAAAAAAAAAATAAAATAAATCAAACAGAATTTTGAGTACAAAAAATAAAGATAATTTTGACTGGGGTTTTTCTTTCTTTTGATAGAGGTATACTTGCTCAGATTCCTGTTTCCATGTTTCCAACTGTTCTGTCCCAGGTCTAAAGTTTTACTGTTTCATAAACAGGCTTGTACTCCCCTCCTCAGGCATTACACCCTATGTCTGGCTTCCTCACCTGTTATGAAACCTATTAGCAGGGTTCATACAGGTGTTAGTAAAATAAATTCCAGACCTTTTCCAGACTTTTTTCAGACTGGTTTGCAATTTTTTCCAGGCCCTCTAGCACATGTATTCGAAGTCTGTGTAACTATAAATGAGTATGTGGTATCCGCATAATATAAAAAAGTATCCACCAATCACAAGCGGGTGATAGGTCATGTGTCTCGCACAACCGCATTGAACCAGCAGGGCTGCCTCTGGACCAAATGGTGCCCCAGGCGACGTGCGTCTTCAGCAAAATAAAACACAGCAACCCAAAATTCCATACTTTTTCCAGACCTTTAGAGCAAAATCTTTATTTTCTTTTTTTTCCCATACTTTCCAGACTTCGTATGAACCCTGTATTTGTGATCCTTTGCCTTGGATCAATTTATTATGTTTCATGTTTTGAATTCTGTATGCTATAATTGCTGTAAAAAGTGATAACTATGTCTAACTATCTGCTGAACACAAGATGGACTACAAGAGTGTATACCAGGTTATGTTAGTATGCTTGATAAAAGAACTAGTACCTGAAATTTGACATGAAAGAGGCAGATCCGTTGACATCTAACATGCCTTCTTTCTCATCTTTCAAAGCCTGCAGGTACAATGGCAGCTTGTTCTTCCTGTTGGCAAACATTAGAAACACCAGAGTTGTGTTCAAACAACTGACATTCTCCTGAAATATTTAATAAAAAGTAAATTGGAATTCCAATACATTTACATATGAAACATGATATCCTACTTGCTGAATGTCAAAATTTACAAATGTCAAAATTTTCAGCAATAAAATTTATGGCAAATGACACTGCAAATATGCCATTCCTCTATCTGCAACAGTAAAACTGCATTAACATTTGCACAGCCTCAAATATAAGATCACTGTCCTCTAAAAGACTTGTGTATCTTTAATGAAAAGAAGGTCGGTTGGTTGGTGTTTAACAGCACTTTCAACACGTTATTAAATACATTTTGCTTAGTAAAATGGGGTTAAGCACCTTTCCCAAGGACATGGTGAAGAATGCCAACTCAGGCTGGCCTAGGCAGGTATCAAACCTTGGATTACAAGTCTGATGCTCTATCAACTGAGTTATGGCATTTACAAAACATTTTGACATATAGTACAACAGATCCATTCTGGTAAAATGTATTCAGATGTCACCCCTCCTGGTTCTCTGGTTTCCTTCACCTTAAAAACCACATAACACCAACATTTGACCCGTCAAAAACACATTATATAGTAAGTCTGTAGAACTTGCCTTATCTATCCTGCCATTTTTTGCTAGTCTTTCATACATTCTGGGTTCAAAAAGCTTTAAAGTATCAAATTCAAAGACTTTTTAAGGACATTCAAAGATGCATGTAATAATTTTCAAGTACTTAAACCATGACAGATCATGAGGCAGTATCAAGTTTTCTTTTTCTTTTTTTTCATATCCCTCTAAAACAACAAATTATGGATCAATTATCAACCTATTTCAGACATGATTGTGATCCTCCCCAAAAAAAACTGAAAATGTGAAGGGGGTTTCGGGGGTCCTCCCCCAACGAGGTATCAAGGGGTGGCGCCCCCGATCAGGGAGTCCAGGTGGCCAAAGGCCCCCGACCAAAAATGCATTTTAGACTCATACAAAACATGAAAATCTGCTCCTGGTGGACCATATTATCATAATATATTGCAAAGTTTTCACTTCATTCCAACAAAGTAATCATCTGAAAACATAACAAACTTACCAAAACTTTACACAATACTTGAAGAATTGCACAATGTTCATTGTCACATCAACTTGTTCTCCAACAATATTAGTGCTGAAGTTATTACATGTGCATGTCAGTAATTCAGTTACAGTAATTTGTCAATTATTGCAGCACATATTATATTACACTTTTCTCTTTTCATAACAAATTTGTAAAAAAACAAAACAAAAAACAACCCAAATACATCAACTATATACACATAATCATATAAATTCACTTGTCTTTTCCCCCACTGGAAACAACCTGTTGATACTGATATGCTAGTCTTGCTCTTTTTGCAGCCTTGGCAAAGATTTCTTTCGCTTTTCTTTTTGTCACCACTGACTTTTTTGGCTCAATGTTCAATTTTTTCTTTTCATTCTCAACAATGGTTTTTTTCCTTTCAAGCTCCTCCTTGTATTGTCAATATGCAGTGTGCATATTCTGACACAGGGTTACATCTGCCCTCTCGTGTAAGAAATCTTCCTTCTTAAAATAATTTATTGCACTTTTTCCAGATGCCTTCTGATGTTCTGTACTTACCACCAAGGCTGTAATTTGTGCATCTAAGTTTAAATTCCTCTGTATGCAGCTTATTTTGGAGATGCTGCTCCAAACTCTTCCAGCCGCGATTGGCGTAGTTCAAATTTTTCTTGCAAAGATCACAAAATGCCAGTCCTCTAGCGTTCAGTTTTCTTATGAACTGACCAACTACATTTCCGTTGACTTTCTGCTCAAGACATTCCCATTTCCCCACATTTTTCAAACCTTTATCCAAACTTTTTGTGTCCTGATCTCTGTCAATAACTCTAGACGCCATGTTTTGCAACCATGCTTCTTTTTTTCCATTTCCATCAGTTTCCGTTATGCGAAGATTCATTGGACGAACAGAAACTTTTGATCAATCAGAATGCTCTTTACAACGATCGTCTGTTAAATAATACACGGAACAAATACTTTACAAGGATCGTTGCGGAATGGGACCGGACAGACCGTTTTTTTTAAAAAACCACAATGGAGATAATATAAAAAACGGACTATATAGAAAAAAATCGGATTCAAATCAGGAGAAAAGTGGAATTCCGCTTTAAAACGGGGAAAAATCATGTCTGCTGTTTATCTTCAATGCACTTTAAGGAAAACATATTTCGCTTAGAATATGGGCTCTTTCTATTTCAGTCAATGCGAATAATGACTACAACAGTTTGAGAAAATGATACAAGTGACATTCGAGATTCCTCTACAAATTCAAGGACATTTAAATCCTTGAACTTTGCCATCTTAAAATTCAAGTACTCTCAAGGTTTTCAAGAAATATTAGAACCATGTATATTATTTAATTCAATTTTTCCTTTTAAATTATCAAAGCTTCTGTTTGAACTCTCCTTTGAATACAGTATTTTTTCACACATGATGTAGACATAACTTAAAAGAGCACAGACCCAGATATATCTGACAATGAATAATATACCAGTACATTTGAGTCTATCTTTATGAGCTCTAGATAAGAATTAAGTATTTTACTTCCTGGATTGGAACCAACTGCCTTTTTAAAATTTGATGGGGCATTTTAAGAACACCAAAAAACACAAACCTGGGATACCAGACTAAGCCTTAATCATCAAGACATTATTCATACCTTTTAGACCATGTCAAATGGTTTAGTGATCAAATGCAACATCATAAAATATGGACTTTGCTCAGGGTAGGAAAAATATGCTGACAACTTTGGTCTAAATGCTTACGATTAAATTGTGTTGTGTAATTTAAATATATTAAAAAAATTTGTGTTTTCGATAGATTTGCTTGTGTGTAATACACAAATGCGCTACTTTTCTAGAGCTCTAATCTACTGTTCATTTTACTAAAGATTTCAAGCGAGAAGAAAATTGTTGAGTAAACAATGTTTCTCTGGGGATAGATACCTAATCACGTTAACATTAGAAAAATACACTCTGCTACCTCCCAAATCCGGCCCTCCAGAAAAGGTGACAAATTTGTCTTTCCATCAAAATATATAGATGAAGGGAAGTAGCTCCTACAAATTACCTCCCCTTACCTACACAAGGTGGTCACCCATATACTGGATGTTTACCAGTATAAGCTTGAGAAAAACAAACAACAGAATGCTCACATTTGTGTAACTCTATAAAATTGCTTGAATTTCATTAGCTGAGATCTTCACAAGGCATACCTCGTCCTGAGAAAAAGCTCAGAATACACGAACTGAATAACACACTTGAACAATTAGGCCAGTGCTCAAGATGTTGACTCTTGCTTTTCACACCCCGAGTGCATGAACCAGATCCCGCATCTTTACCTCTTTTGATGGATCAATTAAAGACAGAGACAGCAACTTATTATTTTCTGATTGCTCATAGATGGTAACCTGTTCTTTGAGACAAAAACCAGGTTGCATCATCTGGGCAACTGAACCATCAGATCAGAACTGGAGGTAATTTGGGTCCACAGACATGGCTTGCAGTTCACTCACCCTGCACTCTGAAGCAAGTGCTATATAGAAAAAGTCTTATATGATATAATCTTCAGGGAAAATGAGGTCAGTGTGCAGGGCCTGGACAGGTAGAAATTGGACAACTGGTTGGAAAGATCATTGTTGTGACCAATATCTTCCCTCTCATTTAACATGCCAGAAATCATGGAATGATACCCTTTGATAGCGACTGGGGCAAATTTCTTCTTCTGAAAGAGGAAAAGGATGAAGTTAGTCAACTGAGGAAATGAAGGTTGGAGGGGGAGGAGGTGATGTCACTGACACCAGTTGATCAAAATGCACCACATTCTATCGAATGCCTTCAAAGTGGATGGCCTTCTTACTGTTGAGATCCTCTCCATGACTTAAGTACTGAAGTCTTTTACATGCAAGCCTTCCCTAACAAGAGTGATGTATAAAGAAGTAGTTTATCCATACATGGATGGAACACTGGTGACCTAGATGCTTTGAGCAACATGAGGGTCGCCATAATCTTCTTAAGAACGTCTATGAGAAGATGGTTGACCCAATAATTGTCCCATTGGAGAGAAGCAATCAGAACTAGCCTGTAAATCTGACCCCTTACCTTTTGAACTACCTTCAAGTTCTCAGTACTGCCATGGGGAAGGCATAAGCACCCCCCACCCCCTTTAAGCTGATCCCTGGGGCATCAACTGTCGAGGTTTCTGATCTAGCAATGGAGAGACAATGGTGGACAAAAGGTCTATCATTAGGTGATCCCATAGAAAGCAAACTTGACGAAAGATGGGCAAATGGAGAGACCACTTCATGTCAAACAGCTGGAATCTCAATGACAACGAATTGGTCAGGACATTGAGCCCACCTGGTATGAGCTGGACTTGTATAGAGATATGATATCAGGTACACCAATGGAGGAACTTCCATACTGTGATACAAAATTCATGTGATTTCATCATTACTTGCCTGAGGAGGTAGTTCACCACAACAAAATTGTCAGACATTTTCAGTACAGTCTTATGTGTCTGATCCTTCCAAGCACAGAAAACGTAGAGAACAGCCCACATTTCCAAGAGGTTGATACAAAGTGCCTTCTACTGTACAATCAACTCACCACTAACTGTCGTGAAGCAGGCCAGTAAGTGGACCCCCCAACCTGACAAACTAGTGTCTGTGCAGATTGTGACATTCATTTGGGGAACTTGCACGAGTATTCCCAACGCTAACCACTTCCAGTATTGCCATTGGCACAGAAGGTAGTGAATTTTGATTGGAATCATAAACTGATGATCTAAACAAGCCAAGACAGGGCACCACTGTGCTAGGAGTGCCATCTGCAAGGAGTTAATGTAGAGGTGGCCAAGACAGAGCAAGTCTGTTGCTGCATTAAGAAGTCAGAGGAGTTGAAGAAAAAAACCCTGCCAAAATAGAAGTCTTTCTAGAAATCGACTCCGACTCTTTGATGATCCAACCAATGAGCTTGGGCTAAGTCAAACAAGGTTAATACGAGATAGGAACTCCATACTGAGATGGAATAAATGCCGAGAAGGAACCAGATCTTTGTCCCCGTTTACTATCCATCCAAAACTGCAAAAAAAAAGGGTGAGCAGGTGTTTCATGTCCTGAAATCAAATGAAACTTATCAGCTTTTTCTGCCAGATGGAAAATGGTCAATAATGATGCCAAGTCTTGCAAGAAGGAAGTCTCCGCAACATTCTTCATCAGTTTAGATGTGGTGTTAAAATATTTTTCTGTCAATCTTATAAAGCTGAGAGACACATATATAGCACTGTAATCCTTATCCAGATTCGGAACTTGGAATGTCCAAATGGTACTTGTCTGAGTGGGATCAGTACCAATGTAGTGAGAATATCACCAGCAGCTAGCTCACTGAGGAAAAGGCTGAGGTATTACTGGGATCTTGGATTTTATCATAAATCTGCCTGGTAATTTCTACGATCTTCAATGTTTGCAGAATAACTGGACAACAGGTGCTCATCTTCCTCAACAGAAGCCATGACTTTTTATCCCTTAGTCACCGCAGATGGGGAAGTGCAAGATACAGTAAATTAGTAAAGTTCTTTGATTGCTGCCTTGAAACAAAACTCTGTCCACGCCTTAGTCAGGCTTAAGTGTGGTGGCAATTCCTGAACATAGTGTTTATCCTCATCTTGTATGCCTTCCGTGTTTGGATACAGCATGTTACAAGGGAGCAACAATGCTGTATCATCACTGTGAGTGGTGTGGAACCTTCTAATTGAAGAGCCAACAAAGCCAGCCCAGCTATCTCCAAAACGGAATGTAGTCCAGACAATGAGTGCTGAGCTGGGCAGCCAGTATGTTGTGGATGATTGGCAAGTTGTTTTGCACAAGAATGGCATGCTGGACACATTGGACAGTAAAAAAACCGTAATCGACCATTGCAGATGGAACCGTCAAACACCTAGTGATTTGACAGTCTGATATACCTGTAGCTGAGTTAGCTGGATAGACCAGTCGACTGCCAGGACAGCTTGTATGAGTCCTTCAAGTTGTAATGGCTGGATAAGTCAAATTGCAACCCCATGCACCCAGTCATACAGGCACTAAGGTATGCAGCTAGGGGCTGCCAGAAAAGAGAAGGGAATCCCTCCCACGTATTCTTCAATTTGCCGGTAGATAGTCATGATGGTAGCATGGAAGCAAAATCCCAAGAAGCTAAGATTTTATATGTAGCTTGCTGGGCAAAGCCATGCATTTGGGAAGTATCCATTGTAACAGCATCTGCAGTGCAGTGTTGGATTTGACAGTAGCCATCAGAGCTGGACAGGGAATCTTTACCAGCGGCAGGGTTGCCTCAGAGGTTCCTCCATGATACTTGCCTTGATTCTGAATAAGGGTGAACATGCAAAACATCCAGGTCTGAAGACTTGGTCAATGACTTATTCTTTCCTTCACCCCAGAGTTGTCTCCCCCCCAAGTTGTTTATACAGGATGTTAGACCATACTCCCTCTGTCCACATACTGCAGATGCTGTATAAAACACCTATCAGACAAACGAATGAACTGCATTGTCTACTATACAATAAATGAATATACCCAACATGCACAACTTCTCTTAATCACAAAAGCTTGTTAATGGATGGCTTGAAAAAGTGAATATATTGCAATGAATCAAGGAGGCACACTTAACTGTTATTGCCAATCTAGAATGAAAGCTTAAACTGGTAAGCATCCACTTGGGGGGGGGGGGGGGGGGGGGGGGGGGGGGGGAGGAGGAGGAGTGGAGGGTAAATTGTACAAGTTATTTCCCTTCATCTAATTGTACGAGTTATTTCCCTTCATCTATATGATAAAAAAAAAAGACTTTTCATCTTTTCGGGTAGGGCTGGATTCGGGAGATAGCAGGTTTATTTCCCAATGTTAATGTGATCGGGTAATGTATTCAATGGAGAAACTGTAGAGCATAATCTGCAAGTGATTTATCCTAAAGCAGATCTAGATCAACAGTGTTTTCAGTCATCTCCAGTCCTATATCATCTTCCTAGTGCTCTTCTACCTGTGTCAAGTTGTGCACATCAATGATTGTGATCAGTCTGTAGAGGTAGTCAAGTTGCTGGCTAAAGTCTGCGATGTAGTTCAACAGTTTACTGCTTTGTTTCTCTGTAAAATCAACAGAAAGAGTATTCAATTAAAAGGCCATAAAACATGAGTCCAAAAATAATCTTAGTCATTGAGTCTAATACTACTACTGTATCTCATCTTGTATAATTCATATCCAACTGTGATACTGCAGAAACCCAGTTATGCTGGTGCACTATGCACTGTTCTAACATTAAATTGTTTTATCTCCTCTTAAAATGCAGGGAGAAAATGAGGTTTCTATTTTGCACAAAATATACCTCTCTTAGAAGTGTACAGTCAATAGTTGAACAAGATGATTGCATGCAGTAGTACAAGATCAGCAGGATGAATCAGTGTACACAATATGAATTTTGTTTATTTTTCATTTTAGAATTGAAATAATGACTTTAAAAGAGAGATGTTTTAATAGCTCAATACCTATATTTAATGTTGCAATTTTTTTTCAAAATAGCATTTCACTAGTGTACTTGAGGATTATTTAAACTTGTAACACAAACAAGAGTCCCAAGAAGGGGCTGATGCTCTACTGGGCAAAAAGAATTTCCAGGAAATGAAGAAGAGACCAATACTTCCTTTTAACCATGTCTACCATTTTGAATGATGAAAACATATGGTTTCGCATCATTTCATTCATGCTGCAAGATGGTGGCCAGGTAAACAATTGCTTTTAAGTACTTTGTCAAAATCAGTGAATATTATATGATTATTCATTCACCTAGGATTTATTCATCATGGATATTGTTCATCTAAGTACTTAAATTCTGTTGGTAAATTCTGTTAAAAATTGTTTTGTTTTTTAAAATACTTACCAGAGTTCTGCATAAAAATAAAATGGTGGTAAATCTAACAATGTCAATACTGTAGAAACTTTTCAATGGATCCAGTCTATTTGAGTTCTCTGGATTAACCCAAGAGGATATTTACATTGTGGAAGTAAATTCATACAGAAAGGTAATCCCAGATTTTATCCTCATCGAAGAAAATCAAGACAGTACTCCTATCCATGTCAGGAATAACTCATCACTGAAGCAGATGAATGAACCTAGGACTAATTTCCAACTCTACAAATACTCACAGCAACATGGGTATGTGACCAAAATCACTACTTCACATGAAAATAAAGTTATATGTATTGTATTCCCATTAACAAATACCATTTTTTTCAATGCAGTGGCTGCTTGGCTTGGCCTTGTAATGGATTTTTTGAACTGTGTTAAGATAAAAACAATAGATCTAACACCAGCACTGTGTCACCAGAGCTATCCTCAGCTTGGCCCATAACCTCCACTCCTATCAGTGCAAGGCCATAATTAATTACAAACTCACTTGCTCAAGTAGACACAAGTTACACTGGGCCTAACACCACCCTCTCCCCTAGCCCTGGCAGACCCAGATATACTTCATCAAATTGTATAAGACAATGCCACTAATAAAGATAATGAAAATCCAAGTACATGTGATGCTAGCCAAGCAAGACCCCACTTCTTTACACCTTCACCTGCACAGGCAGGCACAAGCCACATAGTGCGCAAGTATATAACAGCTGTAACACCACCCTCTCTCCAAGCCAATGTAGACCCAGATATACTTCATCAAAGTGTACAAGACAATGACACTAATCATGATGAGACTTCTTTCAAACACAATGCAAGTCACAGTTCACAGTGCCATGGAAAATTACGTTCTAAGTGACTGGATATTTATGATCAGGGATCTTAATCTATATGTACATGTGTATGTATGTTTATGCATGTCTGAAAGTAATTTAGGATAAGTAGCGATAAGAACCTTGTGCTACTGGATGGCTGGACATCAGAGGACATATCAGCACCATTTTCATTTAGGACCAAGTAGACAAGATAAGGAGCCTTTTAGTGAAAACTCCATGTTGATATGCCCATCCATTCTGGCAGAGTAGTGACAAGATTTTGAAGATGGCTGCCATGGCAACCATATTGGACATCAGAGCAGCACCATTTCATTTAGGACCAACTAGACATCATAAGAAATCTTCTTGTCAAAACTGCATGTTGATATGACCATCCATTCCAGCGGATTAGCAAAAACAAGACTGTCAAGATGTTTTTATATATGTAATATATTAATTTCTGCATTCCTTGATTTCTGTCATAGGAATCTGAAGTGACTGTGTATTAAATGAGAGTTTAATTACTGGATCAGCATGCAAGTGTGACTGCTATGCACAAATGCTCATAACAGCAGCTATGTTCCATCCTGTTTTTGTGGATATGTGCATAGTCGATAGGGTATAGGGTTGGTGCATGCAGACAAGGCTATTGGTGCCATAACCTGTGGACCCAGATTCAAATCTCAGTATGGACGAATGAAAAAAATTCTCTAACCTGTGTGATGATATACTTTCTCAATTTATAATTTAGCTCTATATTATCAAGCATCCTCATGTAGGATCCAGGGACAGTACTTTCCACTCTGTCTGGTGTATATCTGTACCTATCTATATCAATTTCTGTATGCCATGATTTCTGTCAAAGGAATCCAGAGTGACTGTGTATTAGACGACAGTTTAATTACTGGCTCGGCATGTGAGTGGGTCTGCTTTGCAAGAACAAAACTAGAAATTAGTTCATGGACAGCTGTGCCTGACAGCTGACCTAAATAAAATGTCACTAAAGTGATGCAGAGAGTTACAAGGGTAACACTACACTATATGCCACCACATTATTGGTGGTGGAGCAGAAAAAAGACCAGAATAATTATAGATCAGTGCAAGAATTCTGTCTGCTAAAAATTACTAACTGCATGTGCTAATTTACATACATCCTCAATTATGACTATGTTTCACTTACGCAAATCAAAATCGTCCAATTCTGTTTGGAAATGCTCTAAGGACAGGACTAGACTACGGATAAACATATTTGAATCCACCAGATTCCTATTGACTGTGCTGATGAACTTTTCAAACTGAAAAAAGAAAGACAAAAGGATATTTAACCAAAATGTTTGTGCAACAGTTGCTCTTCCATGCATTAACAAGTGTGGAGAATACCACAAGTTTTATATTTGTGTAAGTATGGCCTGAATGTTGAATACAAGAAATTGAGTGCATCGAGTGACAGAAATTCCCTTATGTCTGGATAAGTGAACATATTATAAAGGTCATGGTGCCTGCCAACATAAGCATCTCCGCTTTATATCTTTATTATTTCATATAATATCACTCTGCAATATTTTATCATGAAACGACAAGACACCAAATCTGCTGCCTCTGCATTAAAAATTCTCTGATATGGCAGATCTGTATATGCCATTTCCAGAGATGTCAGCCATTACTGATGTGAAATAGGAATGCCAACTTGAAAATATTGGAACCTGAACATAAAAACAGAAATATTATATATTTTTATCTAACAATTTAATTGAAATATTAAATCTTAAAACTGACTTAAGTGCTTTTTGGTTGAAACATACTTCCTAGTCATCTTGAACGACAAGCGACACACTGAAGTCAGTCAAGAAAAGACTCAAAAGGTGTAGTGTTCCTCCAGTGTTGATACCCTGCATTCATATCCAATTCTGAATATGTGGCAAACATGATTTTTTTCATCTACGTATAATCGCCACTGGTGTGCTAAGCTGATATTTTGTTCTGATTGGTCAATATTCAATTGCTTTTGTGATACAAGCACTTAGGAAGACTTTCACAAAAGAATTACAGGCATTACAAGATTTGCAGGGACCGAGATATATAAGTGTTCAAGCTGTGGTTCAACTATATACAATTTTATCCGACCGGAAAATCAGAATCTGACAGAAGTGATCATAATGGCATAACTTGAGGTTAAAAATAGGCATGATTCCACCAAAATCAGAACGGCTGACATCTCTGCATTTCTTGAAGATAGGTACTGATATCTCATAATGCAGCTCTAAAGATGGAGTACCTTTGCTACTGTTCTTCAACTGACCTCATGAAAACAATTTGTTTTCAAAGGACAAGTCACAAAATATGTACTATCCATTACACTTTAATTGCAAAAATTTTTACAACTGATGCTAATCACTCTGAAATGATACTCAAACTTATTTGGTCCATATGCTCCATATAGTTGCTCCCATTTGATGAAAGTATGGGGAAATTTTCACCAGTGATACAGAATATACACAACCTGTTAAGACTGAACAATTTAGCATGTAGTATAAAATGGAGAAATATACTATCCAATAAACTTTTAAATCTGGTCATTGTCCTCTTTTTTTTCAATATACATACTGTATATACTCGCTTTTAGGTCGGGTCCAACTGCAAACAACACAGACCTTGATCTGCGCTAGCAGATTAGGATTTATACTGATTATTCCTAACAAACTGAATAGACCCAGAGCTACTAGTGCATAATGCAATTTCAAATAAGGGTCTATGTTGTTTGTTCTACTGATTATTCCTAACAAACTGCATAGACCGAGATTTGCTTATTCCCAACTTTACCTTTTGCTGTGTTGTGAAGATGGAATCAAATGTTTTGAATGCCTCAATGTTGAATTTGACTAGCTCTCCCAAGAGGTCAAAACTGCTCTGCAGGATTTCTTTATGTCTAATTTCATGTTCAACAATATTAGTGGCTACATGCTGAAAACAAAGAAAAAGAGAGGAAGAGACTGTCAAAAGTTGTTATCCAATTAAGAACAGGTTTCAGATCAACAAATTGCCAAAACTGAGATAATCCTGCCTATTGCATACATTTTTTGTAAATTCTAAATTCTTTTCACTTGTTTGAGAGCACTATTTAGGTGATAGCGAAGATTTAAAAACAATGGCTGGAAAATAGTGAATTTAAATAATTTGAATTTGTAACTGTTATATTTTGAAAAATACTAAGGTGTCTGAAAACAAAAATTCTGCAGAATGTATAACCTACTCTAACATGGCATAATAAAAATTCTTTCCAAGTCACTTGAGCAAGAAACCTAATTTTACCCATGGTTAGTAGAACCCTCTTGGAATTTAAAAGGAACAAGAAATTACAGACTTTTTGTGATAGATACAGTAGATGCAGCTCTAGGAATTGTCAGTGAAATTTGGCTTGCACAATTATCTTTGGAAAATGTTTTCCCATGTATTTATGTTATTATTTTTAACAGCTGGATCCACTGACTGGATAAAAACAATTGAAGCCTCTTAAAAGCTATATTTTTTTTTTCTAAATAAAAAGGTGAAGAGTATGAATGCCAAATAAATCTTATCCCCAATTTTGGAATCAAATCAAGTCTGAATAAATCTTCTATAAAAAAAAACATGACTCTAGGCATTAGAAAACCTTGATATATAGGTTTGAATTCTGAATTATGAAAAATAGAAAAATTAGTGACAATTGCAAATGATAACCTCCTGCACTAATGTATACCGGCATTAGGATTGTAATTAATCCTTACTTTATTAATTTGACCACAACCTTGCATATTTTATACATTTCCTCAAATTAATATTGTCATGGCATTTCACATTCTTATACTTTGAAATTAAGTATTTCTTACACTGTTAAATATCAGAAAAATATAACACAGAATGTTTTGTTTCAGATGTGTTTTAGGTGAATATGATAATAACAGTGTACACGACGCAAATGGTGTTACATACCATATATATTTGCTTACAAGTAGAGCCCAACTGCAAACTGCACAAACCCAAATCTGCTGTTGCATAATGCACCAGCAGATCTGGATCTATTCAGTTTGATAGGAGTAATCAGTATAACAAACAATATCGATCCTGATTTGCCGGCACATTATGTGCCGGCAGATCAGGGTCTATCTTGTTTGCAGTTGGAATCAATCTGTAAGTACATATGGTACATGCCCTACAAAATTTATGGTGTACAAACCTGTAACAATCCCCTCCTCATGAGGAAAATCTGATCACAGTAGGATGTGCTCCCCCGGAGATAACTTTCAACAGCTCTGGCCAGCCAGAACCTAGAAATATAATATACCTATGTGAGCATTATGCTCAAAACTACCAAAAAATCTTTCAAATCAATTGGCACCAACACAGATGGAAAATAGATCCATATACAGCTCTTGCTTAGGACCTTGACAGCTAGATCATAATGCATTGATTGCAACTCTGGCAACCCAAGTTGCTATGCATGTATAGTGTTTAAATGTATATCAATACAATACTGGTTACATGGTGCCAACTAAAACGTTAAATTCTGAAAACGTTCTAAATTGAAGACAAAATAGTTTTGGAAGATAAACAGTTAAACCTTGCTAACAAATGTAAACATTTAGTCCAACATGGCAAAAAGATAAAAAGTAAAATATGAGGTCCTTAAAATATAGGGTCACAATGTGTTACAAATCATTCATAAAGTATTTATGTATTAGCATTTAATGGCACATCAGCACAATAATGGATATATGGTGCCGATTAAAAGCAGAGTTATAAAAATGTAAAAATAAAGAATGGCACAAAAAACTTGAGGTAGATACAATCTTCCAAAAAAACATAAAACATGAAGTACTACAAGATAAAAGCTGAAAGATAAAGATGTTAAAATTCTGTAAATATCTATATATAATAAAAGATAAAGGTGAAAAATACAAAATTCTTGAAATATATGGTCAAAATTGTTTATGTAAACTACATTCCCTCAAAAAGTCAAGTTCACATAAAAAACTCATGTCTCTCATGATGGACGTAATTACACTCAACAAGAAAGCGTTCCACCATCCGTGAACACAGGCAAGGTTCACCTTTCAGGAGGTATACACAAGTCAGGTATGTGTGTATACATGATCAACACAATACAGTATCATTTTTGCAATTTGTTCTATATGAGGGATGCCAGTCTCCAATGATGGGTTTATGTTCCAAAGCATGTTTGTGATCATGTGCAAAGATGGGTGGTCACAAGTGATGTTATCACACACTGCCATTGCAATGTATTATCATTGGTTTCAGCATGATAAGATCTGCCAAAAATATAAATCGATGATATCATATAGATTTGACCTCCCCCCCCCCCCAATAAATCCATGTCCAATTCACTGCAATACAGAGCACTATTACAAAATTGCATGTTTACCATAATCAGCTGTGTCCTCAGCATTAGTACATTTCAACCTATCATGTTTGTCAGATAGCAACAGTCAACAGACAATAGTTGGTGGACAAAAACAATGGAATTTTTCCGCAAGCTGTAACCTTGGCCTGGGCATTTGGCCAGGCATATGTCTTCATAGTATAAACATTGTGATATTATTGTAACAATATTGTAAAAAAGTGGCAATATCGTAATACATCTTTAGGCTCATGATAACATCACTAATGGTCATCCCTCTAAGGCTGATGACTTCCTCCAGATTGTCTTGTTAAGCTGACACAACACATCCTATTCTCACCTGAAAGTTGATGTTGTTGGTTCTTTTTTCATCACCTCCACAATCTTTGTCAGAAGCCCCTTACTTCCTCTACACATGAGGGTTCTGCAATTATAAGGGGGACACATTTGATTTAGTTTGATTGTATGTCTTTGGCAACTTGCTTGATGTGTGTTAGAAATTGATCCTGACACTGATATTTTGGCCACAGACAGGTTTCAGCATATTTACAACAACCAGACAAGTTGACAATGACACAGGACCATCACTAGATGGCCAAGTTCAGACAGTAGTTTTATCAAAATGTCCTCACAATAGATGCAAGTCTCAGAGTAAAAGTTTTAAAATATTCACAAAGAAATTGATGCCAATTCGCAATTCAAATAACTGCACCCTTCTCCCATTCTCCACATAAAACATTCATTGGTAAAATGTAATGTCACATTTGTGAAATAAATCTTTATTTCTTTGAAGATAACCGAATCCTTTGACCAGAATAATCTGAAATCCATTAAATCTATTTGACTCATCAATAAAGTGTAAACACTACACAACTGTGTGGCATGTGTCAAAAATTATGCACTCACCTATGGCCACACAAATTACCATATATACTCTCTTATAAGTTAAATCCAACTTCAAACAACAGAGGTCCTGATCTGCATGATGTGCCAGTAGATCAGGGTCCATGTTTGTTTGTTCTACTGACTACTCATAACAAACTGCATAGACCCAGATCTGCCAGCACATTATGCGATGGCAGATCTGGGTCTATGCAGTTTGCAGTTGGATTCGACTTATAAGTGAGTACAGACGGTAAGTACAATTTTATAATATCTTGAACTTCAGTGACTTGCTTGTCAAAATAATGTGAAAGAACTGCCATTCTACTTCAGAGAAGACACTTTCCTTGAAATTAAACCTATATCCACAGAACAATTATTTGTGGAATTTTCACTGAAAATATATAAAAATTGGAGCATTAAACAGCTTTGAACAAGTGGATATGCAGATAGTGCAACATTTGTAAAATCATAACTGCCTAAAGAGTCAAAAAATAAAGACCCACTCACTTGTTGACTGAGTCTAAGTTTGGTAATGCAAGACTTCCTGCCTTGGCTGAAAAACAAGATCATATACCAAATAATTCAAACTATAGCGAACTAGTGGTCTAGTATACAGCTGGAATATGTTAAAGAACAAAAAATGTTGTGCCATTTTTTCCAAGCTCTGAAAGTTAAAAAGAAATGAAATACATGCTTATTCAAAAATTGAAGTTTTAGAGCTCTTCTTCCAGTAACAAAACTGTGACTGATTTGCAGCAAATTTGTACATTATGTACAGTGATGTAAGGTAATGGAAGGTATGGGAAATTTTCATTTAGCTAGTAAGCCATTAGATCATTGACATTTTCAGTCTTTGATGCAAACGAACATGTGTAAAGGAGAATTGCATGTTCTCAGACAATGTCAAAATATTTACATCATTTTGTGATCCAAGTATACCATGCAAAGTTGCCAACCCCTACTGATGTGAAATAGGAAAGTCTGCACACAAAATAATCTGACTCTGAACATACTAAGAATACTTCACATTTTTATATAACAATTTATTTTAGCATTAAATCTTACTGATTTAAAGTGGTTTTTGGTTGACAAGTACTTCCTAGTCATCTTTCCCACCATGTGACACTGAAGTCCATAGAGAAAAGACTGCCAAGGCATAGCATTTATCCAATGTTGATGCCTTGCGTACTCCACTGACAACATCTCTTGCACATTTGTTCACTAAGCTATAATCCTCATTGGCTGCTTTTGGTTCTACAGATTTTTTTTATACCTTTCTTAGGTGAATCAGGGCATTAAGCTGATGTGATTTCTGACTGGTCAATATTCAGTTGCTTTTGTGAAACAAGTGCTTAGGTATGCTTTCGCAAAAGAATTACAATTAGGCACTACAAGCATGTCTGTTATTAAGATGTACCAATGATCAAGTTGCAATATTCCTACATAAAATTATATATATCTGAACTAGAAATTGCAACCTGACAAAAGTGATAGTAAAGGCATAATTTGAGGTTAAAAACTGGAATGAATCCACCAAAATTGGAATGGCTGGCATCTCTGTACCATGGTGGGATACAATATCCTACCTCCATATCAAAGGATTTTTAGCACAATATGTCAAGTATTGTGGAACACAAATGAGATGGGCTGCAAATCAGTTATAGCTGTGCAATCACACTATGAATTCACACTGTAATTTAAACTAACTGCCCATAAAACTTCCAGAGTACCCATATTTTATACTCACCATTTAAAGCTGACCAATCATTTTGTTTAAAAATTTTACAAGCAGTATACAGTAAACCCCCTAATTAAGTGTGGGGAAAAGGAGCCTTAATTTGCAATTTACCTATCACCAGAGCAGAGATAACCATGTCCAACTTACTACCAATGTACATCATATTGCCTCAAAGTATTGTATGCTGATACTTACTCCATGTCAATTAGTGTTACTTTTTTGTGCATACTGAAAATTTCATGAAAAATGCTTGACAACTGTTTCAGTTGTGGCGATTTCAGCTATATGATATATACTGGCAGTCGGATAGGTGATGGAAATTATGCCTAAATATTCAACAAGCTGCCAGTACACCTGTAAATCATGTGATGCTCACACCTTTGCCAGGGACAGTATTGGTCGATGGTTCATAGGTACTGGTACGTGTTAGGGTTTGAGTGACATAATGTGAGATGTTAACTGGTCTCATTTTGCAAGATAAAACTGCTCTTTTACATAATAAATTAGACTGAAGAAAAGTGGTTGTTACAGGGCAGTGATCTTTCTTTGCAGATGGTCACATTTGGACGTTTTGCTTTTTTTGTTATGCACTGACTAAACACGATTCAATTTTTAATGACTGCTCTTGTGTTTTAAAAAAAAGTGTTGTATTCAATTTAATCTGAATAAAAACAAATCTGTAAAAGAAATATTTACTTGATATAATCAAATATAGGATTTAAACCGATATGTTTCTTGTAATAAACTTTATATTCTACATATGATTTCAAAAAGCAATCATTAGCATTTCTATAATACACAATCTTGTCTTAAATGTGTATTTACAAACATACAAATAACACAATGCATACCAAATTAAAACTGCTAGGCTACTTACAATTTATTCTCTTCACTTCATTAAGCTCATTCTTTGACAAAAGCAGATGTTTGTAGCTGAAAAACAAAAGACAATTTATATTTCTTCTAGCCCCTGCTGGAGAGCATTAAACATACTGTATATACTCTGTGGGGGATACTGTTAATATCTGCCAAAACCCTCCAAGTGAGGTCTTTTAACTATCAACACAACTTAAAAAATATCTGTTACTATGTATGCTGATACTAAACATTTCATTTTTTTATTCAACAATTTTTTCAATCCTAAAATGATACAAAAATTGTGCCTTAAGTTTGAACTAATCCACCGTCATAACTGGGAAACAGAATTAAAACTTCTATTTTGTAACATTTTGAACTCTTTATATTGGGAAAATTTAATACAATAAAATGAAACTTCTCAAAAATCTAATTCCTAGTATAGCTTGGAGTGAGGACAATTTCAACAGAAAAATGCAATATTACTCATAACATAATCAGCAAGTATCATTATGCTCATTCAGGCCTTCTACTAACTACCCAAGATATGTTAGAACCTATGTGTGATTGTATTAAGTTCTCCTGTAAAAGTTTACAAAATCTACCAATAGTTGAAAAAAGAGAACATTATTTGCATATTCAGCCCATTAATAGAAGAGACAACAGATATCTACATTATAATATGCAGTGTATCAAATTACCTAACTATGATTGCTTTGTTTGTTTTGTTGGTTTTAATGCCACTTTTAATACATTATAGGCTATATGATGCCAAGCAAATGGAAGCTAAGTGTCTTTTCCAAGGACACACCAAGGCAGCCGACCTGGACTGGCCTGGGCAGATATCAAACCCATGATTGTTGGATTGTAAGTCTGACTGAGCTACCACGACTTCCTCGTAACTATTAAGGAGTGGTTAATTCGTTTTTTTCACTCTTACCCACAAAGTGGATATTACCAAACTATGAAGGAGAGGTCACATCAAGAATTATGTAGTAATTTATGGCACCTCCACACAACAGTGGCTATATAGTGCCAACTACAGGTAAAGTTCCAAAAAGGTCAAATCAAGGTGAGATTAAAGGTCATATGAAGGTGAGAGTGGTCTCATATTAACTGTCATGGTGCGTAGGCTTGCACAAAACAATTTACAATGGTAATTTATTATTTAATTAAAAAATTAATTAGCTTTTTCCACCATTAACCTTGAAGTGGATCCCACATTATGCGGGGATCAGTTAGTAATCGCTATTATATCAGAATTTTTACTATTATGTTTGCACCAATAGCTTTTCTGATGGCAGCAAGACTAACATATCACAGCTTACAATTGTCACAGCATAAAGTGCATATCATATATACTCACGTATAAACCAATACCAACTGCAAACTGCATAGACCCAGATCTGCCATTGCATAATGAGCTGGCAATTCTGGGTCTATGCAGTTTGTAAGGACTAATCAGTAGAACAAACATAGACCCTGATCTACAAGCGCATTATGCGATGGCAGATCAGGGTCTATGTTGTTTGCATTTTGACCCGGATCTTATACGAGAGTATATACGGTAATTATTTCAAGGGATAACTACATGTGCAGTGGATGTTACCATGTGTTAAGTATGTATAATTTAACTTGGAATGTTTTTCATTCCATATGGTATTAGTCAGCATTGCAATTCCAGTGCAAAAAGCAAACTGTGAATGGGAACTTTCTATATAACATTCAAAATTAAATGTCTGAGATCTGTCAATTTATAAACGATTTGCAGCTTCTCTTTGATGATATTCTAACTTTTCATGTAACAATATCAATACTTACTCTGAATGATCACAGAAACTATGCACTAATCTGAGGAACTGAATCTTTAAGGCAACCTCCTGACAAAAAACAGAAAACAAATCGATGAAAGACACAATCATGTTTGGGTAAATTGTAACAAGGATTATGATAAGTAGAACAAAGTGTCTTTTAGACGGAAATCTAAAACTTTTCAGCAATTTCACTTAAAATATGGTAAATATAAATGAAAAGGAAGAAGACATACAGTGAACACTTTTGGTCCTACAAAAGATTCTTATGCCTTTGTGAATCGATATAATTAAAAAGAAACTCTTTATTAAAGGGGAAGTAACACAAATAATTTTTCCTAAGGAAACCTAAATGTAAGGACATTAAATTATATATATATATATATATATATATATATATATATATATATATATATATATATATATATATATATATATATATACACACACACACACACATACATACATACATACAGACAAACTTCAATGGAACATGTAAATAAAAGAATAACAGTTCAGAATCAGAAGCTCCTGAATCAGTATGATTCTTGTCTTGAAGTAAGTCATGCATCACACAGCTATAAAAAAAAATGCTTTATAATATGTGTAAAGCATGTCTTAACTGATAAAAATAAACTAGAAATTTGTTCATGGACCATGGATGACCCACCACAGTACATGAAATGATCCAGTGAACAACATTTAACACTATATGCCCTTACATTTGTCATGGGATTTAAAAATACAACTCTATTAGCAGATATTCCAAATAGAAGCGAGGCTTGCGTAGGTATGAATGCACTTATTCATATGAATATGTGCTTAAATGATGACTAAATGTATGGACGCATATATCCAATTTATGTAAGGATGCAAGCAGGTAGGTAATTCCTTAAGCTCTACACAGACATTACAAATGATCTAGAACAGAAAGCATATTGATTAAGAAAACCAATTTATACAGAAGTTAAGTGGAAAATGTAAAGGTATTATTTTAGGGTTTCTCACAATGTAAATATTAATGCCAATTCCAATCTCAAAATAAGATATTTCAATAAAGGATGTAAATATTTACAAACAAAATGTTAAAATTAATTCAAAATAATCTAAGAAATACTAACAGGACTACATTCACAAGCTGCATTGTGTCCTCTTAACCTGTGCCGACTGCTGTATCTTCCACTGCAAAGAGACATCCAAATACAGATTTCTGTTTAGTTGTCAGAAGAAAAAACAAAAAAATTTATCAGACACTTCATCTACATTCTAATACAAAGGGTGTTTTCTCAACATTCTTATGCAAATTTACAGCAAAACTTCAAAAGAGGGCCGTAACCTTTTCATTGCTTTTGAGCTTTTTAAGGCTGCAGGCAAATAAGAACACTTCATGCCAGAAATGAATTGGAGTGATGCTGATAATTCAAGTGATTGGTTTGGTTTGGTGTTTTATGGCACAGGAATACAAGTAAGTTATTTAGTGTTGTGGCAATTGGAGTAAAGTGCCTTGCCAATAATACATCATGGTAGTCACCCAGGGTTAATCTGATGGCAAGATTCAAACCCGCACCCTTTCAGTTACAAGTTCAGCACACCATGCACTGAGCCACTGCAGCGCCTGCCTACATTAGTCATCTCTTACAAAATGCAGGAGGGTGCACCCGACTTATTCTACATCCCTAAGCCAGCAGTTTTACTGCAATAATCCATTTTAATGAGTACAGATGTTAAAAAGCATCGGATACTAGGATAAATTACATATACATTCTGAATATCATGCCCTCTGATAGCCGCAGCAATTAGAGGCTGATGTAATTATTTTGTATTATTTAATTCCTTGAAACCATCAAAGTAAACTACATTAATATTGATCTTGCATATTAACATGTTTTTATGTTAATTCCTAAAGATAATTTGTACTTACACTTGGCACTTCCAGATGAACTGATCAAACAAATCACTTAATCCTGGAGCTAACTTTAACTCTGCTAATTTTCTTTGCACCTGTAAAAAAATAACAAACTATGCACATTTTATGCAGAATGTTGTCTAAATTGTACACCATTACTTCAAACATTTTCACACAATTGAAATGTGGATCTCTAGTTGATACTTGTTACCTAGCTTACATAGTCACTATCATGTCCCTTGGTTCCCAGTTTAAAAAAAAGACATTTATATTACTGAATCATCTGAGCATTTTTGTGGTGTTAAACACAATGAGCCAATAATAATCACTTACACCTAAATGATCACAAACATAATGAAGTTTAACATACATAGATATCACCTTTACCCTTTCAGTGTTGTCTATTGGGAATTATTTATTTCCTATGGTCTGAGATTACATTCTAAGTTAATTGACTTTGTCTTCTTCAGAGCACATCACTGGACCTGTAAGGAAAATGGGTCCCTGCCTAGTAAATAAAAAAAGGCTAAATAAAACTAAAGATTTGTGCCTAATGATGAAACAATTTGTTTCTACACTAATCTATCACATCATCAATTCTACTTTCAGGTCAGGTTTAAGTCAGCTGGTTTAAGATTTAACTTTTGTTTGAAAATGCTCTTTTGACTTCTTACTATGGACAAAACAACTCTGACATAATTAACAACTTCAATATTGCATCTAAAAACGTCATTGCCAGACACATAAAATGAGGATAACAGAATAATTTAGAGAACATAAATTGCATCTGGATCTCCTAAATATGTTTTCTGCTAGAGGTTATAGCAACTGGCACATCACAAAGGGCCCCACTCAATACTATTTACTTAGAGGGCTTCAAACAGGAATTTGAGTTGGGAAACCAAACTAAGCATTCAGAGCCACAATTTCTCTAAATGATGTCATGGAATGCTGGAAATTGAACTAACTCAAGGTCTCATCAATATAAAGGTGTATGATAAATTATTTGATTCAAATCCAACATTTCTTAGCAAAGTTATTCTGCATAACGACCAACTTTAAAAGGAAAGGCAATCAGAAGCCATAACTCTTGTAAATAATGTTGTGGAACACTGGAAATTAAACTCGTTTAAGGTCTTATCAATATAAAACTGCTGTCCAAATTTGGTTGAAATCCAGCGTACTTTGGTAAAGTAAAGCTGTGGAAACCAAAGTCAGGAGGATGGAATATAAGGGGGGTATAACTTATGTGGAATGCGGGAATTCAAACCCATTAAAGTTATCATCAATATAAACCTGCATGCCAAATTTGGTTGAAATCCAACAAACCCTGGTAAAATTATGCTGCAGAAAAACCTCAGCCAGAAAGATGGACAATTAGTGGCATACAAGAAGCTACTGTAAATGACATTGTGGAATATTGGAAATCAAACTCATTCAAGATTTCATCAATATAAAGCTGCATTTAAAATTTGGTTGAAATCCAATAATCCCTGGTAAAGTTAAGCTGCTGAAACCAAAGATAGGTGTCAGGCAATTAGGGGCCATAACTCTGAATAAAAGATGAAATATAAAGCTGAAAATCGGGTTCTTCCGAGGTCACATCAATATAAAGCTGCACACCAAATTTGGTTAAAACCCAGTAATTTCCAGCAAAATTATTATTGTGTGGAACCCAAATTGGTGATGAACAGACAGCTTTAAATACTGATTAACTGATATCAAATGTGATTTGTTTAGAGCTCATTGCTTTCATCGAGTGGGTCCCTACCTAATGAATCAAGTTAATGGGAGCCAAGCGAGAATCCAAATCTATATCAAATTCTGATGAACAAAATCTACCAGAAACTATAAAATAATGAAATATGTTTACAAATAAGTTTATAGTATTCCTTCCTCTGGCCATAAATTTTACTTGAATGACATAAAGTTATCTGGTTAGTTCATATAGCTAGTAGATTTACAGTATTAGAAATGTCTTACAATTTATATGTAAAGCTATATTAAGCTTGAACACAGGTCAAACATTTATTATAAAATGAATGCTGTGCTCTTTTGTTTACATTTGTGCCTTCTTTAACAGTCAGACAGAGATGTTCACTGACCTTTTTCCTGTGTTTTCCCAGTAGAAAAAGCCCTAGAACATAGACAACCTCCACCTTTTGAACAAGCGCCTCTGTAATTTTAAGTCCCTGCTGTATCACCATGGGAGTGCCAGCTGTGGTGGGGGCTGTGATTCCTGGAACAGGCACATACAGAATAAGAAAATACCAAACAAGTGTGTACAGGACAAACATTTTTCTCCTTTAAACTCAGGCTACCAGCCATAATGGATGCTGAAACTTCAAAACATGTTCCATGGAACACTGTGTTTTCCCTGAGAATGGCCTTAAGGATGGAGGGTAGAGTTTAACATGCACATATGCTGCACATTTAGAAATGAATATATCCATTTCAATTCAATACACGATTTCACATAAAAACACTTGATATATTCGGTGATAATTACATTACATCAAAACAACTATAGACTGATTATCAGTAATGTTTATGGGGGGGGGGGGGACATGCAAAAACCATTATAATCGATGTATTCATGTGTATGAATACACACTCCAAGGAAAGCATCTGTATGATTAGATAATTGTCTAACTGTATGAATATGTATGTATGCATAGGGTTTAAACACATGTCAGCACAATTCTGGCCAAATAGTGCCAATTAAAGGCATCATCATAAAAATAGAAAGAAAAAACTTTGCAATAAACTTAAGACAAACCCTTCCAATTAAAAGTAAATATGTATCCTTCCAGATAAGAGGCAAATATCTCAAAAAGGTTGTTTAAAAGATGAATAAAAATTGCTAAAATCTTCAGCAAGTTAAATCCTTCCAAATGAAAGTAAATATTTTCTCTTACAAGATAAAAGATAAAGAGGTAACATATGCCAAAGTTCTGTAAAAAGTATTTAAAATAAAACAAATGTTAAAAGGATAAAGTCCTTAAAATCAGTCTAACTGTAACATAACTCGATAAATATTTTTATAACCATAGCACTAATAAAATGATAGAAGTGTTGATGATATTCATAAACAAGAAGTCCTGGGTCTGCCTGAAAAAACACACGATTAAAGTATTATTGTAAACATGACCATGACCTCATGCTCAAAAGGTTGAGCGAGCATGTCTGAATGAAACATCTTAGCTTCATAATGATTAATACAGACTTTCAGACCCGCAAGTCTGTAGGTGTCTTTATTACCCTAAGTGACTTATAAGTGAGTACAGATGGTATATGTCTACTTTAGGGCATCATATTTCTGTTAGCTTCCCGACAGAAATTATTTCAGTGACATCCACTTTTATTCAATATGTCATGTGGTCTTTTCATGAATTTTTTCAAAAACAAATATCTTTGCTACATTTACATATACCCTCCATCCTGAAGATGATGTAGTCTTCCGCTGATGCAGGTGAGACAGGACAATCTAGTGTATAAAGTATTTAAACCTTCAGTACATATTAATATTACATCAATGTTTCAGTTGAAGACAGCAACTGATGTAGAAGATATACATCTTTCATAAACATTAATAAGAATATTACCTAAACACTGTTGATGACAACACTGCCACCATCATCAATGCTGTAAAAGTGACATTTATGTCCTACTATTTACAAGCTAGACAAAAATTGATCATTCTGCAAATTATGTATGTATCTATTGGGTTTAAAATCACATCAGCACATAGTGCTGATTATGTTAGGTATGATATAGCATACAAAACAAAGATAAAGGGAAAAAGAAAAGAAAAAAACCTACAGGAGAAAGGTTGTCTCCACCAGTCAAATCTTGTGACCTGCAGGAAGCTGCATTGTGCCTATTCTACATCACCAAGCCATCAAAGTGGATGTAAATGAAGTGTTCAGTACTTGTCTTGTGTGTGTGAGTGAACACATGCAGCAAAGCAAGAAACTTTATAAGTTTGCAGGTACACATTGTTCCTAAAGAAGAACCATCCAGCAAGCCGAGAATCAATCTACAGGCGAGTCTAGGAAAGAGATCTGCAATTTTGTATGTAAGAATTTTTGCATGCATGTTGGTCTGTCTGTGCCATTTACTTCAAGCTTGAATTCAGAAAAAAAGAATACATGAGGAAGGCTACAAACAGAATTGCCACCATAGAAAATACTAAGTACAGTGAAACTTCTGAAAACCAGACACTCATGTGACAGATGGAAATGTCCGGTTTTCAAAGCATTCGGTTTATACAAAAGCCAAAAGAGACAATTTAAAACATAACCAATTGGCTGGTAGTTTAGACACGATTTTCAGTGAATACGCAAATACAGTGTAGCAATATACTGTACATGTATACACGAGTTCTTTGAAAGAAAAAAAAGAATTTATAATAACTTTTAGTAATCATGATTGTTTGTGAACAACTTTTTTGTATCTCCATAACATGAAAGCAATTTACTTTGATAACACAGCTGTAATTGCCTGTTTATTACACCTGTTGGTAAGGTTTAAATTCATAACCAAAGAAGCAGCTTTGAGTTAATTTATTTCTCACCTGTACTGAATGGCCTCATTTGACAGAAAACTCATGTGCAAATACTGTTACATCCAAATTAACACAATACTTTGTGCAGCACTTGCCAATTATCAGATTACATGTTGACACTTCTCATTTTTATAGGCAGCAAGGTAAACACATCCGGTTTACATTAAATTTGCAAGAATGGTTCCAAGAATGTCTCAGGTGTCTAGAATTCGAAGGTTCCAATTTGCAGAGTTTTTTTAAAAAACAGAATTTTAAAAGAAAACTCTGTTCCAAACCAAAATGGTCACTTTATATAGAATTCTGGATTGGAGAAGGTTTGGTTTTCGTGAGTTTCACTATAACAAGAAAACTGCCCATGGTGGCAAGCTACGTGTAATAGTATCTGAGAAAATGACACATATGCAGACTCTAACCTAGAGAAACTGAGCTAAAGGCAAAGGAAATACATCACTGAACCATGAAATATAAGTTATAGTGACCTACTTTTCAATGTTGGCTGTAGCCTCATGTCACAACATCATACTAAGTCATGTATCTCCATAGGAAATAGTGCCTGAGAAAATCAGGATCTATTTCTAGAACTGATGATTTAGAGAGGACCCCCCCCCCTTGACAAAAGTGAGGGAATTTCTTAAATATCGGAGGAAATTTATTAAGAAATAAAGGCAGAACTTGAAATGTTCAAGAATTTAATTTGTTTTTCTGCCTCGTTTTAAAAAAGAATTACTGCAAAGGTAAAAATTAATGGACTGTCATATATAGGTCACAGTGACTTAATTTTCACTGAATGGTGTAGTACTGTATACAACACATCCAAATAATGTATGTGACCCTACAAGTAATGTCTGAGAAAATGGCCTAAACAAAAGTTAACCAAAGTCACTGAACCATGAAATATAGGTAATGGTGACCTAGTTAGCACAAGATCTTCTCATGATGCAACTGCATACATTATATGGCTCCGAAGATAATAGTATTTGAATAAATAGGTCAAATGCAAAGATTAATCAAACTGGACTGTTAAAACATAGGTCACAGTGACCTAATATCCACTGAATGGTGTAGTACTCCATATGACACATGTAAATACCAACTTATGTAACTCTATAAACAACAGGTTCTGAGAAAATGACCTAAATGCAAACCCTAAACCGAGACATCTTCAACCCATAAGCCCTAATTGTTTTGCAATCTGACCAAAATGTCATTCTGGTTTGAAGATGTGTATGTATAAGCCAATATATAAAGGAAAGATGAAACAAACATACCATACATGTGATCATTCTGGAACAACCTTCTGGGAAATTGTTCAAAAATACAGACAGTACATAAGGATATTATTGATTAGCTTCAATGAGATTTCCAATATTTCTTCCTTTTCTGGCCATATTTTAGGGTCTGAATCTGTGAGCATCCCTTATGATCAGGGAGAAATGACATGTATGAAAAAGGACACTGTAAGACAGCTGCATTGCAATACAACATGACACGGATATTGCTGAGATAAAAACACAACTTTCAAAAACAAGCAGCACAACAAGAGTCCCTCAAAGGGACTAACACTCTACTTTCCAAAAAGTATTTCCTGGAATTCAAAATATGGCCATTTCTTATTTTTAACTGCTGAGTGTCGAAACAATCTCTGATTTTCTTGAGCAATACAATTTTCAAAAAAGCCACTGTGGTGGTCATACTGGATCTAAGATCAGCACCATTTTCATTTAAGACAAACTAGACACCATTCAAAGACTTCTGGTGAAAATCCCATGCCAATATGACCATCCATTCAGGAGAATTAGTGACAACATGATATTAAAGATATTCATGGTGGCAGCCATATTGGATGTCTTCATGCCACCATTTTTCATTTAGGACCAACTAGATATCAAAAGTCTGTTGGTGACAACCATATGTCGACATGACTTTTAGTTTAGGAGAGTTACAAAAAAACAAGAATTTCAAGATGGCTGCCATGATGGCCATACTGGATGTCAGATCAGTACCACTTTCATTTTGGACAAACTAGACATCATAAGAAGTCTTCTGGTGAAAACCCAATGTCAATATGACTTTCCAAGCAGTAGGTGTAGCAATAAGATTTTCAAGATGGCAGCCATATTGGATGTCAGATCAGTACAATTTTCACTTAAGATCAACTAGACAACTAGAAGTCTTCCAGTGCAACCACCATGTTGATATGACTTTCCATTGATGAATATCAATAACATGACTTTCAAGATGTCTGCTGTGATGGCCTTATTGGACATCAGATTGGCACCATTTTCATTTAGGATCAACTAGACATCAGAAGAAGTCTTTTAGTTAAAACCCCATGCTGATATGAGTAGCAATAACATGATTTTCAATATGACCATTCTGGAGGAATAGTGATAAGATTTTCAAGATAGCTATTGTGGCAGCCATATCGGATGTCAGATGGCACCATTTTCATTCAATACCCACTAGATCTTAGGATGAATGTGCGTGTAAAGTTTCATGGCAATCCTCCAAGTACCGTAGGAGGAGCAGCAATAACTTGTGCTAATGGACGGATAGATGACAGACAACAGGCCATCTCATAAGCTTTTCTGGTCAATGACCAGTAGATCTAAAAAGCACTGTTTTCTCAAATTTAACTGTAAAGTCAACCTTGCCTTATGTGATAAACAAGAGTCCCTCTACGGGACTGACACTATACTGAGAAAAAAAAAATGCCAGCAATTCAAGATAAGATCATTTCTTCCTTTTAACTGTCAAGTGTTGAGACCATCTCTGATATTCTTCAGCAATAGCATAATTTTCAAATTAGCTGCTGTGGTGCACATATTGGATGTCAACTCTGCACCATTTTCATTTACAACAAAGTAGACATCATTAGAAATGTTTTGATAAAAAAAAAACATGTCATAATGATCATCCAGAAGGAGTGGCGACAACAAGATTTTTAAGACAGTCATTGTGGCAGCCATATTGGATGTACGACTGGCACCATTTTCATTTAGGACCAACTAGGTATCATAAGAAGTCTATTGGTGAAAACCCCATGTTGATATAGCCATCCATTTGGAGAGTAGAGAAAACAATATTTTCAAGATATGATGTTCCATTCAGGAGTAGCAATAACAAGATTTTCAAGATGGCTGCTGTGGTAACCATATTGGACATCAGATCGGCACCATTTTAAGACCAACTAGACATCGTAAAGGAGTCTTTTAGTAAAAACCTCACGCTGATATAACCATCCATTCAGGAGGAGTGGCAATAACAAGATTTTCAAGAGGGTTGCCGTATTGGATATTGCATTGGCACGATTTTCATTTAAAACCAACTAGACATTACAAGAAGTCTTTTAGTGAGAACCCAATGTTGATATGGCCATCCATTCAGGAGTAGCAATAACAAGATTTCAGATGGCTGCCATGGTAGCCATATTGGATGTCATATCAGCACCATTTTCATTTAGGACAAACTAGACATCATAAGAAGTCTTTTAATGAAAACCTCATGTTGATATTATCATCCATTGAGGAGGAGTAGCGATAACAAGATTTTCAAGATGGCTGCTGTGGTGGCCATATTGGATGTCCAAGCAGCACCATTTTCATTTAGGACCAACTAGACCATGGGATGAATGTGTGTGTAAAGTTTCATGGCAATCTTCCAAGTAGTTCAGGAGGAGTAGCACTAACAAACGTATTAACAGACAGATGTCGGATGACAGATGGACAACAGACCATCTCATAAGCTCTTCTGGTCTATGACCAGTAGAACTAAAAATCAATAACAGAAAAAAATAAAAAATTACAAATTTATTTTGGTTCTTATTGTTGCCTTAGTTCATTAACAGTTTTGCTGGCCCATAATTGTTTTCCAAATTTTACATGATTTATTGTACTAAGTATCTGTTGTACTGAAATTGATTTTAGCATTGTATAAACTTGTGCATAATGTGTGTTCCACTATGTACAACATAGACCCAGATCTGCTGTTACATACATCACTTATATATCAGCATCTACAAGGTTCTTCTTAACACCAACTTCTGATTTCCAGCACACAGCATACATCCCAGTGCATTGTGTAATGGTAAATCTTGGACTATACTGTCCACAGCTGGGTGTCTCTTATACACGGATAAATACTAAATCGCATCACACAAAGCCTCACCTCCAATAAAGTCTTCAAACTCATCTGTCTGTGGCACGTCATACATCTCCTCTGCCATTTGATTCTCAATCCACTCCATCCAGCAGTCTAACTCACTGACCATACCACGGAAACGTGGAGTGTCTGCAACAAACAACTCTTTGTTTGAAAACAAATTTGAGCAATTACAATTGTTTACTGTAACAAAATCCTATGCTTTTCACGGCATCTTCCAACACTCCCCTACCTCCTGCTCATATTCAACTCCATCCCACTGCTGTGACCCAGGGATCATGATGCAAAATCTGTCCCATATATCATGTGTCTTCCTGCTATGACTGAATAAGTTTGGTCAGGATATATTTGAAACTATAAACAACATTTTTATACATCTAACCTTTCAAGGATGGCCAGAGATGCCAACCCATAACAGACTTGTCAGGAATCCTAGCATCAATTATTTTTGGGATACAGGCAGCCTGCCTTAACCACCCCGGTCATTTGTCTTGGTAGGTCCTTGTGAAAGGCACTTAGATCTTATGTCCTCTGCATGATATAGCCAAACAATGTGTTAAAAGTGCCAATAAAATCAACCAGCCAATATTTTTTTATTCATCTCTACAACCATCTTTAACCTATTTACGTTATTGTTGACTAGTTTTTTTTTTTATCTACATGGTTTTTCACACTGAGAAACTATATTCTATATAAATGTCGATCACATTGGTGCTAAAGTACTTTTCTCACTACTGGTGTGAACACAGAAAACTGCTGTTCAAAATCATATCCCACAAATTTGTAACTTTCAGGAATTCTGTCACTATCATTCGGAATGCACAAGTTTCATTAAAAACTAGTGATAATTCTGAAAAAAAAATCTGGAATGGTTGGCATCTGTAGATGGTTACCCCAAGGGCAGCATAAATACAAAGATTCATGATTCAAACAATATAGGAGATATGGTAACAAAAGATGGATGGTTAAAAAAAAAGATGGATGGTTAGACACATGGAGGGTACCACATTATCCCCTGCCAAAGTGTGGAGATAATAACACACAACAACCTCAATTATTTGAAATCATTGGATGAAATGCAGTGGTGCTGATAGGATTCAAAAATTAATAAAGTGCCCCCTATTTATAACAGTGTACACAGGAGCTGTATAAGATAAACTGCATTGTAAGGCGAGGAGCAGTAATTTTTCAAAACCACTATCATACCAGAGCACAAAGACACAAAATAAGATATTTAAAGATATGAAACCATAATTGGTTATCAATAGCCACAAAACTAAAATTAAGCGAAATAAGTAGCAATAATGAAACATTCTAAATTAACAGGAACCATGGCCATACCATTGCAGCAGAATACTGAGCAAGGGGTTAACTGACAGACCACTGTATGCAGAGGCATTTACTGACAGGCCACTGATTACTGAGGGGCTTACTGACAGACCACTGTATGCTGAGGGGCTCACTGACATACCACTGTACACTGAGGGGTATACTGACAAACCACTGCTGTATACAAGAGTTTACTGACAAACCACTGTATACTGATGGGCTTACTGACAGACACTGTATACTGAGTGAAACAAATGAGGACTTGCATCTATTTGTTTGAAGTCAGGGTTTGGATTTACCGTGTATTTACAAAAGATCCAGAAATTAATATATGTGACATTACAACAGTTGCTAAAGCAGTGTCTATATCGTTGTACATGAAGCAATCATTTTAATTCAAAGCAGTGGAGAATTTGAGTGTATACTTTATTAGATAACAATAAATCAATGGTGTTTATAGGCATTTGTCAGTGTTTGAACAGAAAAATCAGCTGAGACTTACAAGGGTACATGTACATGAAAAAATACAGTGATATATTACATGAAAGCACTAATGATGATACTCACACTCTCTGGCAACAGCTAAGTGAACCAATCTAGGCAGAAGTTCTGGTATGCCAAGTAATAATTCTGAAAATAAATAAAAGAATAGGTGAAAGAAGAAAGATATTAAAACAATGACAAAAGTCTCATTTGTTTTCAAGCAAAACTAACATATCTCATTAATATTCAGCACATTGGGACGGGGTAGTTTATGGGTATTTCAAAGTTTTAGTGAATAAAGGCAGCCATATTTGATGGAAAAGCAGCTTGATTTGTACAATCTGAAAAGTCTTCATGCCAGGATGCTTTCTGTCATATTTGACTGAAATCAGTTCAGTCGTTCTGGAGAAGTTTCAATCTCTTTAAGCACCCATCACTGATTACAGATTGGCATCAGCTGTATAAACCTGAAAAGTCTTCATGCCAGGATACAGATCACTTAAGTGTGAAATATAGGTGACAGTGACATAATGTTCTCAAAGGGGTGAATGATGATGCATCTATATATCAAGACACAAATCTGCAGGCAATGCTGTCTGAAAGAAACAGCTCTTTGCAAGGGTAACCTTGGTTTTGCTGTCAGACCAAGGCAGATATTATCAATCCACAAACCACAGCAACTTTGCAATCCAGTCAAAAGTTTCTACATAAAGTACATACAAAGAGACCTGAAAGGGTTATGAGTGAGAAAGTGTGTGTGTGTGTGTGTGTGTGAGAGAGAGAGAGAGAGAGAGAGAAAGAGAGCAAGAGACTGAGTGCTACCTTGGTTTATATCTCTGACATTGACAAAACCTCGAGTTCTTTTCTGTTTGTTCTGTGCAAATACTGCAAGAGACAATTGCAAAAAATTGAGGCGCCCATCAACAACTATGACTTGTTACATGAAACATGGAAAAAATATAAATCATTATGGAAACAAGGATAAGTAATTACTAATACAAAAGAAAAGATTAATATGAATTTCCATTGCATAAAAATTAAACAGTCACACACTGATTGATAATTGCATGTACTACAACATGTGCTCTTGCTTGATTTTAGAAGGCATATGCAAGTAATGATAAGCAGAACAGTGTATTAGGGTAACATAACTAGTCCAATTACATATCCATAGATACCAATCCCTCTCAATGTGAAACAGAAATTCCAGCTTTACACAAGAGACCCAAGTGGGTCTGACATTGCTACCTGGCTTACATAACTTAACAGTTGACAATTTCACTAAGCAGTCTTATGAAATATTGCAAAAGCACAAAACTTGTGTAAACTATCTCACAAAATTTATATTTTGATTTTACCTATTTTACTATATCTTGATAAAAAATTCTTTCTAAAAGATAAGGCATATTTAATATGCTTGGTCTCTTGCACAGAACTGAAGTCATTCAAGATCTTAATAAAATCATTTAACAAGTCTGAAAGAAATTAAATGAGATACATAGTCCCTAGATCTTGAGAGGTAACAAGCACAGCCAATTAGATGCATGGCATCTCATCAATATGTGCAGATCTCACTTATTATAGAACCTGTTTACAACACTATAATATAAGCTTATTTACCAAAGTGGAGCAAAATCCGATTGGAAATCAGTATCCCAAGTTGCAGAAAGCTTAGCCAATCAGACACAAGATTACCCCATTAATATGCACAAATCTTGCTCATAATCACACTCATCCAATATCTTTCATAATATAAGACTATTTAAAAAGTTTGATCAAAATTCAATCATAAATGTAGTTGCTAGAGTATTAACAGCCCAGCCAATCAGAAGCAAGGTCATGTCATTAATGTCCATGATTTCATTCATAATCATACCCAACCTATTCTTGATGACACATGCCTATTTACCAAGTTTGATAAAACCCCTATCAAAATACAGTCTCTAGAGTGCTTAAAAAAACAGCCAGATGGAAGATCACCTCATAAAAATGCATAGGTCTCGCTCATAATAAAAACCATCCCACAAATTGACTATTAATAAGTTTTGATTAAAATCAAGTCAGAAACAGTCTCATGTGCAACACCACCTCATTAATATGCATATAACTCAATCATTATTGAATCCATCCAAGATCTTGATGATATAAGCCCATATTTCAAGTTTGATCAAAATCAGATCATAAATATGACTTTCAGAGTGGTAACAAGCTCAGTCAATCAGATGCAAGATCACCTCATTAATATGCATGTATTTTGCTTATTATCAAACTTGTTCAAGATCTTCATGACAGATGCATATATTCTAAGACTGATAAAAACTGGATCAGAGTGCATACTAATGAGGTGATCTGAGTGGTAACAAGCTCAGCCAATCAGATGCAAGATCACATCATTAATATGCATGTATTTTGCTTATTATCAAACTTGTCCAAGATCTTCATGACAGATGCATATATTCTAAGACTGATAAAAACTGGATCAGAGTGCATACTAATGAGGTGATCTGAGTGGTAACAAGCTCAGCCAATCAGATGCAAGATCACATCATTAATATGCATGTATTTTGCTTATTATCAAACTTGTCCAAGATCTTCATGACAGAAGCATATATTCTAAGACTGATAAAAACTGGATCAGATATACAGCCTCCAGAGTGGTAACAAGTTCTGCTAATCAGATGCAAATCACCTCATTAGTATTCATAGATTATCAAACTTGTCCAAAATCTTGATGATATAAGCAACTATTCCAAGTCTGATCAAAACTGGATTGGAAATATGGACTCGGAGAGTTAACAAGTAATTGTTCATGGAAAGAAGACATATGACGCATGAAGGGCAATACCATCGAGTCATCTTTCACACTGTGCAACATGATGAAATCTATGGAGAAAAGATTGCAAAGGCATGGTATTCACCCATGTTGTTGCCTTGTGTATTCCATTTAGAACGTATGCCTTGTGTATTCCATTTATGCAGCAAACATTTTTTTTCATCGATGTATAATCCCCATCAGCCACTTTCTTGAACTTTTCCAGTGAATCAGATTTGTCAATATTCAATTGCTTTTGTGAAACAAGAGCTTAGATATGCTTTCAGAAAAAAAATTACAATTAGACATTACAAGTGTTTCTGTGATCTAGATATACTAGTATTCATGTTGCCATTCACCAATATCAAATTATATCTGACCTTAAATTCTGAATCTGAAAAAAGTGACAGTAATGGTGTAATCTGTGAGCAAAAAAATAGGAAATGATTATGCCAAAATTGAAATAGTTGGCAACTCTGCATGCCAAGTGAAACATGCCTCAGCAGACAAGTCCATATAAAGGATAACATTTGAAAAACATATTTCCTTAAGTCTCTCTAATTATGTCACCTCTATATAAACAACACCTGTCTTAATGGACATTTCAGTTCTTTGAGTGTCTTTTATTGTACATGCATTAATGAATTCATAAATGGACATTTTCAGTCCTTTGGGTGTCTTTTATAGACAGGTTTTACTGTACATGAATTAAAGAATTCATAAATGGACATTTAGAGTCCTATGAGCGTCTTTCATAGACAGGTTTTACTGTACATGCATTAATGAATTCACAAATGGATATTTTCAGTCCTTTGAGTGTCTTTTATAGACAGGTTTTATTGTACATGCTTTAATGAATTTATAAATGGATATTTTGATTGTCTTTTTTAGACAGGTTTTACTGTACATGCATTAATGAATTCATAAATGGACATTTTCAGTCATTTGAGTGTTTTTTATAGACAGGCTTTATTGTACATACATTAATGAATTCATGAAAGGACACTTTGAGTGTCTTTTACTGACAGGTTTTATTGTACATGCATTAATGAATTCATAAATAGACATTTTGAGTCCTTAAAGTGTTTTTCATAGACAGGTTCTACTGCACATGCTTTAATTAATTCACAAATGGATATTTTCAGTCCTTTGAGTGTCTTTTATAGACAGGTTTTATTGTACATGCATTAATGATGTATGATTTCATGGCCAAAGTGATTTTCTTTGTAAGTACAGAACAAACAAACATTTGATTCTGGATTGAAGGTAAAATAAAATACACTTACATGACGATTTATTTTCGTAAATATCAAGGTCTGAGATGGCCACAGCCAGAATACGGCAAAAGTTTGCCAATTGATCATCATTTAAGCACAATATCAAACTTCTGATATTTGCTGAAAAGATAAAGAAACCTGAGCTCATGTTACACAAATAAGTGTTTAGATTTGAAAATGCAACAGAGTTAAATACTTATCTTCACTGTAGATGGTAGCACAACACAATGACTCTTTCTAAAAAATAACACTATACATTATAAACTTAAAAATGATAAAAGAGTGAAACTATTAGCTGATACAATCTTCATGGAAATGTTACTAAGAACCAAACTTCTAATATGAATAGAAAACTTGCTTATTTCATTAAACACAAGTGTGATATTCTTTCCAATAAAAGAAGACTGGAGATCCACACAAAGGTTGTAACCTTGAAATTGTTATGCATCCAAAATATTAAGTTCCTATTAAATGACTAAAAATTCATTTGAGATAACTGCAAAAGAAGGCAAGGAAAAATGAGAGGAATGGTGAGGAATTTGCTCACATAAATATACCCCTGCCTCTCCCACATTTCACCCCTACCCCATGATGGATACAAGTCTATGTCAGTAGTTGAACAAAAAAAAAAAAAAAAGGCAGAACTCTTCTGAAAATAGTGCAAGTAAACTGACTGGTCAACATGTGATAACCATAATCTGTATTTTTCACAGCAATCCACTGAAAACTTGCATTCATAAAATTCAGTCATATATTGCATTGTGGAGTAAAGTTTCATGGTGATCCTCCAAGTAGTTTAGGACAACCAGATTTACCAAGTTTCAGGGCAATCTATCAAAAACTGTACATGAATGAGATAATGAGATTGTGTGCCAGTCAGAAAGACAGACAGGCCGACACAATCATTCTTGTACACCACCCATTTATAATCAGGGATTAGAGAACAGTACTGTATACACCAAACCAGTATTGAAGTTCTCTATGTTATACACTAGTAAAGCCTGGTTGACTGGCAATTACTGACCAACACGTGGTCTTGAACTAAACATTTTGTACAGAAAACCATTTTATTTTATTATTAGGCTTACGATGATCACGGCCTTTGATCTTCTGACCCCAAATCAATAGGTTTCCTTATTATCCTTATTGCATGCCATCCACAATGTTTGGTCAAGAAACTTACTCAAGGACAAAAGTTATTCTGCAAAGCCCATTTTTCTTTCAAGTCACAATGACCATAACCTTTTAATCCCAAAATCAATAGGCCTCTTCCATACCCTATGTGCAAACCCTCCACAAACTTGGTCAAGGTATGTGATCTAGAAGTGAAGTTATTATGCAAACACCATTTCTCTTCTTTCAGTCACAGTAACCTTGACCACTGACCCTTTTACCCCAAGATCAATAGGCAACTTTCATACCCAAAGGGTAAGCCATCCACAAACTTTGGTAAAAGTACATAATCAACAACTTAAATTTTTGTGCAGAAACCATTTTTTATTTTTCAGCTATAGTGACCATGACCTTTTCAGCCCAAAATCAACAGGCTTCTTCCTTACTCTAAGTAATCCACAAAGCCCAAATAAACAATTTTCTAAATTTTGTAGTACAAATATGTCAACTATATAGCTATTGTAAAACCTCACTCTATACAGCAAGTTATGCACAATATTTTGTTGTCAACCTTAATAAAAGTAAAACCTAATGAGCCTTGAAGGCTGCATTCTTACTATCTGGACCCAAACAAATGCTTAAATTCTTTCACAAACATTGTTTTTTTCAAGGTATACTCACAAATGGAGTGTAGGTCCAGAACTATTCTCTTGCACTGCAGCATATCTTCAACTAGTTGACAGGCATTGACAAATGTCTTCTGGTAAGCCAGTAAAGTGAACAAGTAATTTAATACATCCTCTTCATCCATCAGGGACTTCGAGATCTTTTCTCCAACTGGCTGTGGTTAACAAGAATGACAAATCAGTTTACTGTTAATTATCAAAAACTTTCTTACAGATTCTGAAGGACATTATAGTGTTAGTGTCAGAGTTTCTCTAAGGCCATGGCTGATCCAGTGGTGTGTTTAGTGAGGGTTTGGTTGATTCAGGGAAACCCCCATTTCCAGTTTTAAAAAAGTATACTTTTCAATTTTTTAAAAAAAGAGAAGAAATGTGTTCATAGGAAATGAATTTCCCTCCCCTTTTTTAAATGATCTAAATGCAAACTTAGCCAAACTGTGATGGACAGATGCATGTATCACATCACTATCAATGTCATGGTGTGGGATAAAAACACAAAACCAGTTAGCCATTTCAAGGAAAATGAACCACCCATTTCTCAATACTGAACCAGCTTAGAAAAAATTATGGATCCACACATGATTGTATCATGCTGGCGATGTGGTAACCTCTTTAATTCTCAACATTACTTCGTGCTTTAACAGAGTTCTAAGAGAGCAAATTGTAAAGAAATAAATGTCTTACTTTTTCACACTGAATACTTAAGTCAATGAAGGTGATGACAACTAAGGCAGATATAAATGCATCAGTAATAGGAGTTATATTTTGGCCAATCAAGCACAAGGAATGCAATGCTTGTATCCTGAATAAGAAAGCTGATTAAAAAATAAACAAAATGAAAAGTAATAAGCTGTATTTTGTTAACTGTGCAACAATTTAAAAGAAAACACTCATGACGGAGCTACTGTATGTACAGTTGCTTCATTTCAAATCTAATGTATCTACTGTAGAAATTTTGATACTGTTATGTGTGTATGTGACAAATCAGCACAATAATTGGCTATATAGTGTCGATTAAAAGTAAAGTTCTAAAATGTAAAGATAAAGAACTGCAAAAAAAAAGAACCTAGGATGATAAACCTTTATAAAAAATGTATGTAAACATGTAGTACTACAAGATAACAAGTAAAGATGCCAATATTCTTTAAAAAGTACATAAAATAGAAGATAAAAGTATATATAAAAAAAACATTAAAATCCCTAAAATAATTAGTCAAAACTCATTATATAAACTGCATTCCCTCAAAAAGTCCAATACTGAATAAGAATATGTAACTGAACAATAATTTAGTATCAAAATGAATTACTAGTATGAATTTACTGCAGTAATTTAAAGCAACTTAATGTAAATGATCATAATTGTGGTGATGTAAGCAAGTAATTAGTAAATGATCAAATAAATAGGCATAGCCACATAAGAGTGGAAAAGACCCCCATAAACCTGACAGAGGGAACCCTCTGAGCCAAATCTCCTGGAAAGCTGAAGAAAACTTTTAACTGGGAATGGGGTTTGGGTCCATTTTGGGAAGAAAATGGTTGGTTGGTTGGTTTCTAACAACAACTTCGATGACTATATCATGCCAAAGAAATGGGAGCTAAGTACCTTTCCCATGGGAACGCCACGGCAACCAAACTGGGCTGGCTTTGTTGGATACCAAACTTGAAAAACTTTGAGTACAAGTCCAATGCTCTACCAACTGAGCTACCAATTTTAAACAACATTTTCTGGGCTGAAGAGTTAATTTTAGAAATGTGCATGACTTTCAACTATTTCTCATTGAGCCAGAAGCCCCATTATGACCCACGAATACCCTTAAAAAATAAAACCCTCACTCTCACTGTTGATTCAGATCAAACCTTTGTGGTCCATAGAATGTTCTATTTAGACTGATAACACTTACTTACACAAGAGATTTAGCATGAAAATTCATGCAAATGGAGTAAATAAGGGCCAGGGCCTGCAAGAAGAGTCCACCATCAAAGCACTGAGTACAACGTTAAGACTTTTTAACCCAATGGTCCAAAGGAGTGAGTGGGTGAATCACAGAATTAATTATTATAATTTGATAATGATTCATCCCAAATATGAAAAAAATCCATGAAGGGGCTTAGGAAATATATGTAAATAAAAAAACTGTAACCAAAACCTTGACAAATTTTCTATGATCAAGGGGTGAGCATGTCACAGAATGAATTATCTTAGCTTCATAATGATTCAACCCAAAAAGAAAACCCACAATGGGGTTTACAAAACCTACACAAATGAAATGCCGTATATACTCGTGTGCTGACTGCAAACTGCATAGACCCAGATCTGCCATCACATAATGCGCTGGCAGATCTGGGTCTATGCAGTTTGTAAGGACTAATCAGTAGAACAAACAACATAGACCCTTATCTGCCAGCGCATAATGCGATGGCAGATCTGGGTCTATGCAGTTTGCAGTCGGCACACAAGTATATACGGCATTTCATTTGTGTAGGGCCTATGTTGTTTGCATTTGGACCCGTCTTACACGCAAGTATAGATGGTACTTTAACCAAACTGTTGATGATGACAATGTCAAAAAAGTGATTTCTATGTCTTGCATCATAAAAGCATGGTCTCTGAGGTGGAATAACCAATTCATAACATCTATACAACAACAACATGCAAAACACCCACCCACTTTGGAAGAAGTTTTGTAACATGGTATAAAATAATAATAAAAACCCGAATGTAATGATTGCTTCTGCAGAATACTTACACAGGGTGTCATCTTGGTCAGAACCTCTAGTACAAGAGCTTTAATTCTCAGCATTTCTTCAGATTCTGCAACAAGAAATATCTCAATCTTATTCCTGACAAAAAAAATTCCATAAAAGAAAATACAGTACTCTTGTAAAAATCTGGCTCCTGGCAAAACTTGATATGATTTTTCCAAACGGTAATGCCCCCCCTCCTTTTAAAAATTATAACAAAAACTGTAAAAATGCTGAAATATATTGTGCATCTACTTAACAACAAAATTAATTGATCACTACTTCATCATGTAACAGGTCATGCATCGATGACTATTACAAAAATATGGAAACAGCGATGAATAGAAAAATGAATACTTTTATTTGCCCAAATAAACTAATTTAGTCCTTACGATGATGGAAATTTTGTTTACTGATTTCAAAATTTAAAAATTGAAATGACTGAATGATGAAAATATGAATCAAGTCAAAAACTGCACAGATTTAGTCATCACTGCTATACTTAGATATGTTTTTCACAAATTTCTGTAAACCTTGAATGCACCTTGTTTACATAATTTTAATAATTGTAATTTAGACAATTCATAAATTTCAATTAACTTAGACTTTTGCAAACTAATTACCACCTAACTTCCTCACACTTGCAGCTGTAAATTGTAATGTACAATTCAGCAATGAATAAAGTTTATGTTTTGTTCTTCTTTGTTTTTGCCAATCATCGCTCAGCTTCTGTAAGGTCATTTGTTTACATGCATAATAACTCCTATATTGCTCTGTATATGATACTGTCAAGTGAAAGGCATTGCAAAATATTAAATATGTGCAATAAAATTCAGTGATCCTGTAAATTTTTATGATGAAGAAAATACAATGAAAGATGGGCAATACACGACTAGAAGAATAACCAGTACTGAATTTCTAGAAACATTTTTCAGTTTTTATTGGTCTGAGTAAATTATTTAACTGAGCACTAATCCAGTCATCTGCCCAAGTATAGCAGTAGAAAACAATGAATTTATTGTTGCCTCCCCCTCCCAATTAAATGGAATGAATGATAATAAGGAGCCTGTGTAATCTGGCCATGAAAGGAAACAAAGAAGAAATTAAGTTCTCAGAAGCTTGCCTGCACATATTTATTCAGACACCGATATTTCTTTAATACAGTATTGCAATACTTCTCAGGATATATGCTAATATCCAGTTTGATGACTGTACAAACAAATGGGTCAAAGAAACTCACATAGAAATCAAATGTGCACAGAATCAATGAAGTGTAAAAAGTAGGTCACAATGACATAATTTTCATATTGTAGTACTTCTCAGGACGCATTGTGTTTATCAAGTAATGGTGCCTGAGAAACTCATTTAAACATATTAAAAAAATATATACTGCATCTTGAAAATTACACCTGGTACACACACGGCTGAAGAAGAAATCATATTGAAAGTTTCATGACTGTACAAACAACAGAGTCACATAAACTGATCTAAGGGAGCATGAAAAGTAGGTCCCTGCAACCAGTTTTAGGCATAATGATGTAGTACTCCTTAGCATGCCTGCATATGTTTCTTTTCTTCATGATGGTACTTGCAACAGTGTTCCAGAAACTGACCTAAATCTAAGAGAAGTACCATGAACAACACATTATATGCCCACCATGTAATGACTGGTGATTACTGGCCAATGCATGTCAATGACCTGGACCTTTGGTCAAGGTATGAAAGTTTCTGTGCCATGTCCATGAACCTCTGACCTCTAGACCCATAATACAGGGCTGAGCAAATCCCATAGTCCGACGTCCCAGACTAGTCATTTTTGAAGTCGGGCAAGTAAAATTTTCCAAGTCGCTAGTCCGGGACAAGTGCTTTTTAAAAAAGTCGGGCTAGTCCTTATTTTCATGCTTTAATCACTATATCTACCTTTATTTGGCCAATCATGCCCTCCGGGCGTACTGAATATTTGATTCTACCCCTCTTCGTGTATACATTTACATCCTGTTACCGCTTGACTGCATATTGGGCTAAGCGACCAAATTATCGGCAAATCAAAACACGTCAAACAAAAGAAAGCCAGTATGATCAATTAGCCGTGTTGTAAGCGGCTCTGTTGCATTGGGTTTACTCAAGCTAGATTATCACGAGGGGCTCACTATGATTTTAATCCAGCGAGTCAGTGTAATTAAATTAATGAAAGGTACTTTACCGACATCAGTGTTGGTTTCCTTTATGAACTGATTAAATGACAGTAATGATTCTTTAATTTTTAATTGATTATACAGATGATTAACTTCCACGTGCGATATTGTGTTTGAAGCGAAACAATTACGCTAATTAATGAGCTGTTTCTGTTCGTATTTAAAAGAGAAAATGTATGATCACTTTACAAGTAGTTGTCAAGCAAGCTGATAGTTACTCTGTGGATAAAATGAGTTTGCTAAATTATTTTTGCAAGGAAGGTAATAACGGCGATTCGGAGAAGGAAAATTTGTTTGAAAATGGAGGGATAAAACGTAAGACGGATATTGAGTGTGCGGTAGCTATTTCTCCAATGAGACACTACTAAGAGACAGAGAAATTTTCAGCCGCATTGGGTTGATTGTTATCCCTGGCTTGAATGTATTGACTCGGAAGGAAAGATGTTTTGCAGTTACTGCAAACAATATCCAAAACTGGCACAGGTTGGAAATTCACCCAGTGTATTTGTCAGTGGAAGTGACAATTTCAGGATTGAACCAGTCAAGTCTCATGACATGTCTGGACCCCACAAGGCCTGTGTAGCACAATATATGCATGGCACTAGCTAGCATGTGCTGAAAATCAGTGAAGTCAGAGTTGCCAACACTCCACTAGGAAAGGCCCTTTCAACTGCTGGCTTAGTGCTGGTGCTGGTGGCAGACATATACATGAACATATTTTCAAATCCATCAGCTAAAACATACATACATGAACCTGAAGAAGCCAAATGTATAACAACCAATGTTTTTGAAAAATTAAATTCTTTTAAGAAATAATTATGTTGTATATTATTTCGTTTGTTTTTTTTTCTATGGATTAAGTACATACATCTCATCAAATCTCGGCAAGTGATTACCATTTTGGGACCAGTGAAAAGTAAGGTGGGACTAGTGAAGAGAAAGGTGGGACTAGTGAATTTTCTGAAACCACTTGTCCTGGACTAGTGGTTAAGAAAAAAATTTGCTCAGCCCTGTAATATGCATGTTTCTTTATCAGCCTAAGTGCAAACCATCCTTAAAGTTTGGTCAAGGAACTTACTGTAAGACAAAAGTTATTCTGCAAAACCCCTTTTTTCTTCAAGTCACAATGATCTTGAACTCTGACCTCAAAATCAATTAGCCTCATCCATACCATAAGTGCAAACCCTCCACAAAATTTCAACATAATAAGCACTAAAGTGATTATGCAAAAACATTGTCCTTTTGATACACTGACCTTTGACCTCAAAATCGATAGGCCTGTATCTTACCCAACATGCAAGTCATCCACAAACTTTGGTGAAGATACATGTTCAAAAACTGAAATTTTTTGCTGAAACTTCTTTTAGTCAAACCATCAACAAAGTTTGATCTGTGATGTAAAACTAATGTTATTGTGCAGAAACCATTTTTCTTCTTTCAGTCAGTGACCTTGACATTTGACTTCCAAAACGACAAGGTTCTTCTTTAACCCAAGTGCAAGCCAGCCACAAAGTCTGGTAATTGTAGATGGTTGAGAACTTGAGTTATTGCCTAGAAACAAGGTAACAGACGAATGGAAAAACAACATGAACATAATACTCTCTGTCTTATGGCAGGTGTACAAAGAGTGTACAAGATCACTGGAGCATGAGAAGTATGTCACTCATCTTCCTTTTGATACGGTGGTTTACCATATATACTCGCATATAAGCCGGGTCCAAATACAAACAACATAGACCCTGATCTGCTGTTGCATAATGCTCCGGCAGATCAGGGTCTATGTTGTTTGTTCTACTGATTATTCCTTACAAACCACATAGACCCAGATCTGCCAGCGCATTATGCGACGACAGATCTGGATATATGCAGTTTGCAGTTGGTATTAGCTTATACACGAGTATATACAGTAGTACTGCTCACGATGAATGCACATATCAAGTGTCAAGACCGCAGAAACTGACCTAAACACAAAGATGTTCATTTGTTTAAGCCTATGCCACCACATGTACTACAACGCTGAGGGTGCAGAATAAGCTTTAATGCACTTTTGTGTAGGTACGGGTAAAGATTAGGCTGGTCTGGGCAGTCAGAATATTCAGTACAACATCTATCACAGAAATGTTGTGTTGGGCTTAATTGGGTGGTTCATTGTTTGGCACAGGTTTGACAGGTTTTAGTCTATATGCAGTATTATGCAAAACATCAAATAATTATATTTTTCTACACTTTATTAAAATGCAGTACACTGTTGCTATGTAAAAATTGTTGTTATTGACTAACAGATGACTTTTAAAAACTCACCTTTCCTACTCTTTGTGAACTGTGGGAACAAAGAAGTCATCATCAGGAGTCTTATTAACACCTGAAAATAGGCATAAAAGAAACTTTTCACTGATCAAAAATATGATTTTTGTTATTTCTTTACACAATTACTATTAAAATATTTATAATTACCCTATATACTCGCGTATAATCTAGGTCCAAATACAAACAACATAGACCCTGATCTGCTGTCGCATAATGCGCCGGCAGATCAGGGTCTATGTTGTTTGTTCTACTGATTAGTCCTTTCAAACCGCATAGACCCAGATCTGCCTATGCATTATGTGATGGCAGATCTGGGTCTAAGCAGTTTGTAGTTGGTATCGCGTATAAGCGAGTATATACGGTACATATTTATATCTATAGATCGATGCCTCCCCCGGGATCATTTGACTGTACATGCTGCTTCACAGACCCAAGTCTGACTATAGCACAGCACAATAAGAAGTAATTTGCTAGAAACTATACTGGCAAAAGTGCAGTATGTCAATACATTATTGCACAATGGAGGGTCATGCTAGACTCAAACTTTTGGTCAAAGTGATATCTCCCTCCTTTCTAAATAGGCCAAAGTGATGGGAAATTTGGGAGAAGCGATTCACTGGTAAAAAAATTTAAATGGTAAAAACAAAAGTGTCAACATCTGGTGTTTTATTGACTCGGCAAGTTAAGACTCATTAAAATATACAGAATAACCATCATGCTTTATGAACATAATAAAAAATTTCTGTATTAAATCTGAAAAACTGCTGCATAACTTAGCAGCATCCGACTTCCATATAAAACGGGCAACAATTCTTAAAATGGGTGAATAGAGAGAGCAACTCAGCTCATCCCACTACCATGTAAACTCGTAAGTTGGTCCAACAGCAAAGAAAATAGACCCTGATCTGTTGTTTGCATAATGCAATGACAGACCATGGTCTATGTTGTTTGTTCTACTGATTACTCCTAGCAAACTGCACAGACCCTATCTGACATCGCATTATGCAACTTAAAATCTGGATCTGTGCAGTTGCAGCAAGTATAGATGGTACATCAACTGGTGAAATATTGCATAAATTCATTAATATCTTTGTAGTTTATAGTCTCAAAACCTTTTAAATAATACAGAATTTGGTTTTGGAGTTGACAAAATTTGGGATTTTGCTCACTTCCAAGAGTTTCACATCATACATGGTTGGCGGTAAAGTCAAAAGTGCTGCATTTAGTTGATTTTAAATGAGTTTTGTACTGATTTTCACATGTGAATATAAGTTTGTTTGTTTTTAAATATAAAAACCATGCAAGATTCACTACTAGGAAAAACTGGGAAAATGTAGAGGGGAGAGGCACCAATTCATGGCATGGCAAAGTAAACTTTGCTTACCTGGTATGTTAAAGCGAAATTTTCCTGAAATCAGGTGACTATTTCACACTAATAGCATAACCATTGATAATGTAACCCTGAAAGAAACTGTACAGGCTCTTACATCCACTCCACCATGTTTGTAAAATGATGCAGCAAGCTTGTTCTGCTCCTCTTCAGAACCAGAATCATCCTGGCCGCTTCTCCTGCTTTCAAAATTCATCAGAGACTCCAATAAACCCTAAAGGGATAAAAATAACATTTCATTTAAAGTGTTTAATAATCTCACATAAGATATACTCTATTGAAGAAATTGTACTTATAACTATTAAAATTCAAAGGACTCAACACTATCTCTATTGTTACATGTCTCACTTAATATCCTTATCTATTAACTGGAATAAAAAAAAATCAGGAAAAGGTTTGGTCTAATTGATATGCCTTGAAAAATGACCATATGCAATGCCACAAGAACCGATAAAATTTCATAAAGTACTGATGAAAAACATCTGATGTGTAAAGTACTGATGACATGGTTCATACAGCTGTTGGTAAAACAAATTCCAGACCTTTTCCAGACTGGATTGCAAAATTTTCCAGGCCCCTCTGGCACATGTATTCAAAGTCTGTATCACTATAAATGAGCATGTGGTATCCGCATAATATAAAACAGTATCCACCAATCACAAGTGGGTGATAGGTCACATGTGTCGCCAACACTGAACCAGCAGGGCCATCACTAGACCAAATGGTGCCCCAGGTGACGAGTGTCTTTAGCAAAATAAAACACAGCAACCCAAAATTCGATACTTTTTCCAGACCTTTAGGGCAAAATCTTTATTTTCCATACTTTTTCCAGGTCTGGAAAAAGCACACTTTTTTCCCCATACTTTTTCCAGACTTTGTACAAACCGTGTGATGAAAAACAATAAATAAGTAAAGAAAGACCATTCTAGCTGAGCATACATGAAAGTGATGCCTGCATCTGAATTTCCCTACATTAAAATGACAAGTCATACAATATGACTTGTGTAATTTACCTTGAGAGTTTCAAAACAGGCACTTTTGTCACAGAGATAATCCACACTGGCATCATCAAGAGATTTAATAATCTCTGGTACATTCCTATCATCCAAAGTTTTAAGTATATGAGATGGAAGCTGAAAAAGAAAGAAAAATACAAACATGCTAAACGACACTGCTGAAAACTAAGTATTTCTTATAGCATTATCTCAAATATGCAGCCTACTGAAAGCCAGAAAGGCTACTGTTCCTGTTATGTATTTTTAAATGGACTGGATCTCTGAATGTAATGAATGGAAGTTATGCTTAATAATAGGAACAAACTAAACGACAACATGATACAGATGAAAAACAGTATTTGTGCAGAAAATTCATTAGTCAGTGCTCAAAAAATGAGATTGCCCAAAGCCTGGGGCCATTTCTAAATCTAGATTGGGCCCCTCCGGTATTATAAGAACCCTGCCCATCAGGCTTGTCAAAAGAAAAAGTCGTACTATTTCTGTTCTCCGTATTTCATCGGTTACCAATAATTAGCACCCACTTGTCATTCATGAATAATAATGAGCTGTCCCTTGATCGTGCATACAGGTTAATGCATCACTGGTTAAAAATATACAGCACTGCCTGTGTGATTGTTTGATAATTAAGCTACACTAGGGAATTATGGACTTATAAAAGCATCCAAGGCAATGTCTTTCACCTAAAAGGAACAACGATAAGTCAATTATATTTGAATCCATATTGTCATAGTGGGCAGCCACTGATTCTATTAATATAAGGAGTGTCTTCTGTAATTGTGATGCATCTACTGTACATGTCCTATGAACTACCGGTAATGACAAAACCAGAATCTACTGATTTTACTGATTTAAATAAATGTAAAGAAAACATGGCTCTACAACTGCATTTTTTGTTTTCAACTCTGATCGAGCAACATGAAGATTTCAGCAGCATTCAGAAAACAAAACTATCCCAAGACATCTAAATACAGTTCCCTAAAACAATGACAATACATCGACCTGAAGACATACATAGATCAGGCCAAAAACTTAAAAATTACCTTGAAGCCAGAAGGACTAGTAGATTGAGAAATTTACTAGTCCTGCTGAATCTTCACTAGTCCTTCCCACAAAATAAAGTCAGATACATATCTAGATTAACACACTTTTATTTCTTAAATATCATAATCATTTGTAATTCAGCAGCACAAATCTTCCTTTAGAAAACCACCAAGGTTACTTGAAAACATCCACTACAAGTTCACAAGAAGAACAATGGCTGATTCTCCAGAAATTACTTTTAAAAAAGATGACTCAGTAAACATTTTTTTTTATAGCCCTGTCATCTGGAAAAAAGAGCAAATAACTTAATAAGAGAAAAATACAAAGACATCACTCACACTGGCCATTACATATCATAACTCCACAGGAAGACAATTTAAGACAGCACCCATTGTGCTACAGTGAAAGCAGGTTGAGAAGATCTCTCATTATAGCAGTATAGGCATTGAGTGAGTTTTCACACCAGATACTATCCTTTGAACAAAATATGTCTCTCCATAATGCTAATCCTTTAAAGGCGTAATGGTTAATCATAATAGGGATTTTGATGACCATAGCACTACAATGGCGGTTTGACAACTTCACAAGTCTGGTTTACAGTCAGTGGCAGTGCGAGGGTTTGAGGTGTCATGGGGCAATGTTTTTTTTAGTGTCATGGGGCAATGTTTTTTTTAGTGGCACCCCTACTTTGCTAAAGAGAATGACCCCCTCCCATTGCCACTGTTTATAGTCTTATTAGTCCAAGTTTCTTCTGAACCTTCCTACCCGATTTGTAGATATTCTGACATTTATGTTGGAGTGTGAGAGCAGAGCTCATTGCAAATGTCTTTAATTTGTTTACAGATTCATCAGGCAGAGAGCACATGTAGTTTCGTCTTATCTGTCAACAAATTCAAGACATAAATGTTTTACTCTCAATTTGTGAGAAGATAAATCATCTTCCTATCGATTTCATGTGGGTAGGGCTTGATGTAAGGTTGTTCAAGTTTGCTAGGCTCAGTAGTAAACAGCAACCCCATGCCAGCGCTGCATGGTTTCAATGAATTCCAACTTTTCAATAGGCAACATGCTCTAACCTCACTGCCTGACATAAATATTAAAAAGAACAAAAATGGGGTAGAAAAGGTCAAAGGAAACTTGGACTAACAGTCTTTGACATACAACTTTACCTTGCAATCTAAGAAAACTGTTAAAGATTTATACAGCCTTGATTTGAGATATGATTTGTAAAATCCCGATTTGTTCCAACCCTCTTGGGGAGTAATTGAATCTTGGGGATTTATACAATTAGCTCCAAGAGAACATGGACATTGGCTGATCATTTATATTTCAAAAACTACATATGATAGCATAAATAAACCCTGACTGGTGACAGCTAAAACTTTACTAGCCATCAGACCATTAAAATTATGAAAACTACTAGTCCAACAGGAAATTTACTAGCATTGGGCTAGCGGACTATTTCAAATTTGGAACCCTGTAGATCTCAAGCGCAGAAATGTATGCCACAGTGTGCCAACAGTTGTTAAGAATTTTACACCTGAACTTGTGAAATTGTTGGAAAAGTTGTTAGTTATGTGCCCCTCTACAGCAGAACGTGAATGAGGGGGTTCAGACTCCTGAATGATATTAAAAGCATAAAGAGAAACAGACACACTTCAAATGCTTATGAACATCAACTCTGCTGATCCAATCAGTAAGGTGGTCATTAACAGCAATTGGCCACTGGTTACCATCAGGACATAGAGAAAAATGTTGCTTAAAGTGAAATGGAATCAAACTTTGAGAAACTCTCTATACTGAAACTTAAAAACTGCTCAAGTCAGATATGTATGCTGTTTGAAACATTGTAAAGCATAAACTATTTTGGTACTGAGTATCGGTTTACATCAAGACAATTATGGAGAAGGAAAAAAAAGCCACAGTTTTTAATAAAATCAAATCTAACAAAAATTTAAGACAAGGAAGAAAAAAAATTCTTCGAGTACTGACGGTGGGCCCTACTATATAATTTTGAACTATCACATGAGATTTTTTTTTTGTTGGTTGGTTTTAATGTCATTTTTGGCTATACCATGCCCACGAAATGGGAGCTAAGTGCCTTTCCCAATGACACACCAAGGCAGCTGACCAAGGCTGGCCTAGACAGGTATTAAATATGCAACATACCAGTGTCATAATTTGTATGTAACACGTATAATAACACATATGCATGATATCACAAGTGATGTCATAACATTATGTAAGATGCAGTGGAAATGCACAATGATCAAGGTACCTGAATGTAATTCAAAGACATTTTAGTACATTTTTCTGTGATATCATCAAACAAAATGGTATTTTGTATCATGTGACAAATATATTATATTGATCCTCATTTTAAATTATTAAATTCATGAAACTTCAATCCTTTGCTTGCCATGGCTTGCAAAAAATACAAATTATTTGACTTGTTTCATATAGTTCATTTGAAATATGCACTCATACAACACCGTCTATATATCACTGATGACACTGTACCACTTCAAGAACAGTAGGAAATTAGCTGTACTTGTGACAAAATGGTCTTTGTATCCTAAGATACATTTACAAGTTCAGGAAAAGTGAAAATTAGTCCTGGAGGTTACTTTGTCATGAACTTCACTCATTCTGCACATATACACAGGAGGGATTAAACAAGAATAAAAGGTATGACTTGTAAAAATGAAGCCCGATTGTTGTGCATAAAATTTTTGGCACGTATTTTTTAGAAATTAGTGTGAATCCTGCAATCAAGCATCATAGAACTGATCCTGAAAAGGGATGACTGTAATGATTTTATTCATACAATTTCAACAGTCTCATTGAAGGATGTTTATTATCATATGGAGAAAGTGAGGTTCATATCAACAATGGCTGTCTCAAGTACAGACTCGGCTGTTATTGGTCCATCCTGACACATAAGAGCATGCAGTGACAAGTTATGCAAGTACTGAAAAGTTAAAAAATGGAATGTTTGAGGGGATTTTTGATGCTAACAAATCAGGTGTTTCAAAATGTGGCATAGATTCTGATGATGTTAGTGAGATTAAACTCAATTAGTTGGAATCAACATGGATCATGCTGCTGTCAATGTATTAGTCCAAAACAGTGTAGCCAAACAAAACCACTCATCTTGTGAAAAAACATGGTTATAATTACCAACTGTGTTGCTCATGAATCAGAACTTATAGTTCTGGATGTTGTAAATGACAGATCCTGGGTACTTAAAGTAGCTGGAGGATACCATCTTAATTCTTACAACTTTAACTAAATTTGGCTAATGCATTGAATTAGATGGAATTTGCGACTTTAGCAACTTTTTTACTTTTAACTCATCAGACTGAAATCATAAACATTTCAAAGATAAAAATACAATAATAAACAACTCAGAAATATATATTGTGTTTATTTCTTAGCTTCTGACAGTTGTACAAAAATAAGTCTAAAAATTTGGACAACTTCCTTTTGCATTCAGACAAGTACATTTTTACAGTTCACTTGTCTGTGTACAATCAAAAATTTCTGGGACTACCACACCCCTGGCTATAGCAAGCACAGCTTGAGTTACTCAAAGCGAGCTTTTATAGAAATGCAGATCTTTGTATCTTCCAGCTGAAAAACCTTAATTTCCAGTTTTCTATGTTCAGTTTCTTGTGATTGACTCTGTCCAAATAGTTAGCAAAGAATGCACATTTCAAACCTATAAAATCATGACTAAACTATATTTTTGATATTCATAGAAATATATACTCCATGCATTACAAAAACACTTCCTTTTCACAGGTGAAGAACATGCAGCAGAGTTCAATCTAGGCTGCATTTTTCTGTCAATGACACACAAAAATCTTTGATTGCCCAGTCAAACACGAAATCACATGGCTAAGTTTCAAAATAATCTGCGCACACTTTGCATGTCTCCATGCCCATCATGTTGCTGGTTGTGAATTCAGATCTGAACTAGTAATGTGCATTATGTAGATCAGCATTTGACTGACAAAGACCGACTGGGGTTTAGCTACACTGGTTACAATGCTCCATGTTATCGGCTTCCTATTTAACACACAGCATTCTCACCAAGGCCATTTATTGTTAGTACTTGTATGCTATCGTTTCTGCCCACAATGCTTTTTGAACCAGTCAATATGCTATGCACCAGCATGAAAATGCCTTTATGTTTTCCGCTATGCTTTAAAAATTATTCCGTCAAATTTTGTCACTCAATTCCAATCCCTTTCACTCGAATGACACCTTTTCTAGTAGCTACTAGGGGATATAGTAGGGATAATCCAGGGTAAATACCCACTTGTTTATTAGCTATCTTTTGTACCAGACTTGACCTGATGCCAGAAACTACATAACCTATGGAATTCTTGCCTAAATTCACTAATAATCCTTGAAATCTTTCATTATAGTGACTATTTTGAACATTATAAATCTGAGCTTTCAACACTCACTTCTACCTATTTTTGACAATTTAGCCCTATTCTGGCCGGAAAGAGAGGGTCATTTCATTCAACAAGGCCCCTGAAATATTAGACTTGGGTACTTGGACTGTTTATATCCCATTATAGTAACTTCTCTCCTAAAGTCAGTATAGTAAAGGAGGTTGATTTTTTTTCAAAACAAAGTTCTGACCGTGAATGGGGCTGAATTTCATCCCCCAAACAATCCCTAGGATTTTCCCTCAAGGACTCTGACTTAATGTGATGGTAAAGAGATGTTGGGTAGTGAAGAAAAGAAAGAGATCTACTATTTAAACTGAAATATTGTAACGAGCTTTGGGATGAATGAATTAGGAAAATTAAAAAGAATATGTAAATATACGTACTTTCTTTTATATTTTATTGATCTGTTTCACTTTTATGATGATACTGCACATTTGTTAAAAACATCTTTAGATGCTACTGCATGCTTACCCTGATGCTATCCTAAACTCTTGGGAGATCCTTGAACACTGTGATAAATGATAACCAGTCTCACTATATGCAAACATACATTTTCACAAACATGCTTGACACCTTTTCTTTTTGCTGAAATTCAGCCAAGTTATAATAAATAAAAGTGATACTATCCAATGAAAATTAGCATTAGGCTGAGCAATATCTTTACCCCCTCCCCACATCCAACCAAGTGTTCCTCTACTGAATGGAAAAGCACAGAGTCAGTACTTGCAATATATCAGTCAGCACACACATTACTGAAGCTCCACTTATTCTCCCGGGCTTAATTTGCAGGAGCCACTTTGGCTCAGTAGATGAAGCACTGGACTCGAGACCATAATGCTTTGGTTAAATTCTCACCATTGGATTCCACGGGCAAGGCAATTTACTTACCTCAGCATGATATAACATTTTTAAAAAGTCTTGGTGCATAGTAAAACACCAACAAAAACAAAACAAAACCTAAGCTTTGTTTCATATTATATACATTGAAAAATAATTATTTATCGATGAATTTTATTATTAATTCTTCGTTATATCCATCCTTTTTTGCAACAAATGAGTTCATACGTATCAATTTGAAGAATTGGCATTGGCATGTAATAGATTTTGCTTTATCTTGTATGTCCAATCTCATGGCCTGACCTTTGAGAGAGGTAAATTAACCTCTAAAATTAAATGTTAAATACGAGGCAATTTATAAAGTGTCCATCATGAAAATAGCAAATTTCAATATATCATTGAATTGGTCATAAACAAAGCTTCTGTGGGTCGAGTTTTAAGCTCAAATACGCATGCGATACAGGTTCCTTTCACTTTCAAAAACAGTTTATTTTGATTGTATTGGTTTCATTGGGTCCCACTGTATATGGACCTAAATTGTCATAAAATTTTCGTTTGAAAGATCAAAATTTAGTCAAACCTGGCTAATACGTCTATAAGCATTTCCAGAATATTGCCATTGATTATGAACCATAAAAATCGACTGCCCTTCGGGAGACTTTGATGACTTATGTCTCAACATTTTTCTCCTCTGTTGTGAACACTCGGCGGTAATTTTTTCTGCGCACTTTCGCTGCGCACTTCCTTGTTACCGCGTATAACATTAACAAATAACGAAATGTCTTTCATTCCATCTTATACTTTGTTTTAGTAATTATATCATCTTTTTCTCACATTTTATTAAAAATGATGTTATTATTAAATATGAATAGGTATTTATCTCTTTATCAAGTCTCATGAAATATGTACATGATGCAAGCGACTCAAGTTGCCCCTGGTGAGGGGTCAACGCTTATTGAAATAATACATCAACCGTTTGACAACAAAAATAGTAAGCCTGTGCTTTCTCTCGAATGGCCAAGAACTGTGACTAACTGTCGGGTACTTACTTTGACTGTGTATTTTTATTAAGTACCGTTTCGAAGCCGTGGGACGGATTGTATACTGTCGGATGCTTTCTTCATTTTTCTAAATGATTTGAAACCAGTAGAATAATAGAACAATGGTAATTATCCAAAACGTAGTTTTATACAACTATATTCACTGCAAGTACTGATATTGATTTTATACCCGTGGTCTTCTTTAACTGTCTTGATACACCTTATATGCATAGCCTGATACTTCATATGAGTCACCGTATATTGTGGATTTAGTTGTAATGTGCAACAAAGAGGAAACCAAGCCATATCAATGGGACGGGTCGACATGAGTTCAGAGCTGATGGTATGTCTGTTTCACAGTTGAAAGAATTTAAGAGGGAAAGAACCACAGCATCATCAGGTCCAAAACACTTCAATATATATTAATTTTCATGAGAGAGTAAAATGAATCATGATAAACAAAACGAACAAGATAAAACTCTGATAGCTAGTCTGTTGAATCTCAGTGACCAGTCAAAATATTCTGAGACCAATAATCTTCAGCACACTTTGAAAAATGACTGGAATGAGGCTGTATCAGGGTGGAAACCAGTGGTTCCTTATCCTTGCTATATTAACCAATCCACAACAGTCAACGGAGCTAAGAAACGTAGAGAAGTAGAAAGATCGTTGACAGATCTTCAACCAACCAACCATGGACGTAATGATTTTGCTAGCTTCTCTTTCTCTGAGCCTATAGATTCTAAATCTGTACGATGCGTAGATGATGACTTTGAGAACCTTCCTGTGCCCCCATGGAAATTAAATATTGAACAAGGAACATATAGATACATTCCCAACACAGGGAGTTACCGGACTTTGAAATTCATGTGGGATGATAGAAAAGATTGGTACACTATCAGAAAGAAATTCCCAGAGAAGCTATCATCTTCTTGGCATCATAGCTGTAAAAGAATTCAAAGAGAAATTAAGAGACAACTCAAAAGGGATATGGAAAATCAGAAGTCTCCTAATTACAGCAGACATAATGAGCAAGAGTATTCTGAAAATTTAAACAAATCGGAAATGGAGAAACTATTCTATAAGCAAGGAAAGGAGAGTAGAGCAAAAAGTTCACAGTCAGAGGGTGCAAATCACCTAATGCAAACAATTACAGAAGATGAGATTGCAAATTATACTCATAGTGCATCAATACCAGCTGGTGGTCAACTGATAAAATCAGCCAGTGACTTGTTCATTGAAAATTTCTCTTCTAGATTAAGTGCCTTAGAAAAGGAAATGCGGCATGATTCCAGACTTTTACGTAATAATGGTGTGGAAGAAATTAGCAAGATTGTTCAAAGACGATATAGAGATAAGTCCAAAGAGAGTAAGGACAATACACCTAGACTGCCTCACAAAGCAGAAACCCTCACTCAGGATATTTTCAGTGTTAGGAAAGTTGGTCATAGAGACTTGAAACCTTTGGAAAGAGTTAGCAATTATCGTTATGTAGGACAGGGAGATGGCATCCCCTACCCACAAACATTCCAGAGCTCAGAGTTGGAAAAGACGCTTAATTCATATAAATCCTCAGTTGAAAATACAAAGTTATCACTGTTCAATACACTAACAGCAACAAAAGTAATCAACAAACGCTCTTCCAAAACTGCAGCGATGCCAGCTACTATTACTGTCTGTGAAAATAATTCAGTTGGAAATAATCAGGATAGGCCAGCTGGAGATAGCTCCGTGATTGAGACAAAGAATTCCTCAGCTACAATAAAAAAAAATACAAAAAAGGGCCCAATGCCAGGAATTCTGCCAGAAATATCTGGTAGAAAAATGGAAGTTACCCCAATTCCACACAGATTACTATAATAGGATATTTTTCATTGCCTAATAATTTTGTGGTATTCTTAAATTTGCTCTCACATAATGCCTTTTCAACAAAGGATTATTGCATTTGATATGTGATGCATTTTTGGTTCAAATCAATTCTGTAAGATATGTTGTCCATGTATGTTTTATAAAATTGGAAATTGATGCTTCTTCATTCTTTCTTGAAAGGGATACTTTATCAGAATTTTGTATAAACATTTGTGATTGACTCACACATTTCATCATGTGGGAAAGTTTTTGTTTGATAGACTTGTCATCGGAGTAAATAATGGAATTAGAAGCATTGATATGACGGAAAGGTATAAAATTGTGTTTTACATGCGATAACCTGTGACACATAAGATTCATTTAAAAAAGTGCAATACAGATAATGCAAGATATGACATACACTTTTAATTATATTGTTGGATAAGGTAACATCACAACTTGTACATTTGACAATGGTAAGTATTTGCAATGTTTGAGATCCTCTTTTAACTGTGTTTATTTCATTATAAACAGAGACAAAAATCAAATTTGCAGCAAAATTTGATTAAGGTCCAATTACGAATATGCATAGTGTTTAATGCACTGCAAGGAAAAAGAAATGCATACAAGAATGTGTGCATTAGTACTGCACTTGAGCTCAGAGTAAAAAAAAACGCATAATTGTTTTGAAGAAAATCGCTTTTAAATTTTAGAATTTTGCAATAATTGTTGGACATATGAAAGCATACATTATCCTAAATTCAATAGAGACCACATTTGGTGCTTAATTTAGTACTGAACCATTTAAGGACATGTACACTTCTTAAAGTGGAAACTATGCATGTCTGTTTCTTTTCAGCAGACTTTTTAATACTGATATTATCAATTTATCATACTATTAATAGCTGATTATTGAACCAGAAATGATATTGTTCTATCGTGTTAATCACCCATCATGGTTTAAAAGAAAGATTTTGTTTTCAGTTGATCAAGTCTAAAATGCCAGGATGTATTTTCATATATCACCTCAGTAGTTGTAAACATGGGTTCAATTTTTTCCAACAATTTCTTAATTGTCAAAGTTTGTGAAAAAATATTTTGTCCTCAAATTTTGCAGCAGAATTCTGTAATGCAATGTTCTGATGAGTTCTCTTTTTATATCTGTCATTTGTTTTCTTTATCTACATATTACCGATGATCTTGAATTTTTCTATGTTTGGGAATTTACCCTAGTTTCATAATAGGGATCTTTCTGAATCGCAAAACCAGTGAGCCCTTTGAATGGGCTGTGACCCAGTGCCTTTGTGAAGTTATTCAAATTGCAGAAGTACAATAGGACATATGAAAATTGATGATAGCATACCATCAAGAAAATAGTTATGGGCCTAACAACTCTTTGTTTTGTTCTTTGAGCAAACAAATGCCATGTCAGAAGTGGTCATATAGAGGCCGTGCAAATAAACAACAAAAATCAGTTTAACTGTATATGTTAGTTTTCCTAGGAATATTCCAGAATGAATATCTTCACACCCTCATCATTGGTCCTTTTTTTAACAAATTGAGAATTAATCTTGAAAGACATCAATATTTCCAAGCTGTGGATACTAGGGTTACGATAACCACATGTAAACAAAACGTATATATGGATGATTGATACCGGTGAAATCGCCATGTTGATGTTGAAGTACCTCAAGCATACCAAGTATATTTCTTTTTGCATATATGTTATGCTAACAAATTTTGATGCATATGTTTTCAGATCAAGACAATTTTTATATCAGATTGAGTAGTTGAGGCTGTTTCATATGTGACTGGAGAAAACAAAAAGTGTGCTGAATTTGAAGAAGTTGTTGATTTTTACTTGTACTAATGTTTCTTGTTGGTGATTGTATGCCAAACATGTAAAGTGATTAACGGTGCTATTTGAATTTGTACTGACATTATTAAAATTGTACTTAATTTTAAGGTTGACTTGATTCCTTTTCTTTTGTTGCCCTGGCAGGTTGTGTTTAAACTATTAAATTCAGTTTCATTAAGGAATGTCCTTGGTTGCAAGTGCTTTTTTTGCCACCTTATAAACTCTAAATTGTTATAGCCAAATATTTTCAGAGTATCCGACCGTGTTTGAACATGTCACGTTTTAATGATTTTATTGCCAGTCTGTGTTAGAGTCATTCCTTAATTGCCCAATACCTTATCTCACCACAAAGTATGATAATACAAGTTATGATAAATCAATTTTTCTCTCAAATCCGACTGAAATTTATTTGCAGCCCGGCATAAATTTTAGTTAATAGTATGCCCCGTTGTATGTGGAAAGAATGTGTACACGTTTTAAGTTTTTAGTCTTTAACCAGATGTACCCTTTACAGGACAAGAATGTGAACGACATAAGAATTAAGAGCACCTCTGTTGGAATAATTCATCCTAATCAAGGTTGACAAATGGTGTGGAAACATTGAGTTACGCGTAGTAACATGTATCGGGTATTCAATAATTCCAATCGTCTATTCACCTTAGGTGATCGGAACAATCAGGCGAATATTTGGGAAATTAGGGTCATCGTGTTCACACGAACGTGTAGACTGTAGTTATACAACCTTACATTGTATGACTAACGAACGTGTAGCCAGAAAGTTACTTAATGACAATGCCAGATATGATACAGTGTTAGAAATGTGGCAGAATTTAATTTAATTTGTCTTATTTGTTTTTCTTTCTTTCACGGTTTTATTCTTGCTGAGATCTCTTAAAGCGCTGTGAGACCAGATGAATTGTGCCACGCACTACATTCATGACATTACGGCAGGGAACCGTCTAACGACGGCAGTTTGGGACAACGTTTTCGAAATCACCTTTAAAGTTTGGAAATTATTATTCAGATTTTAAGTACCGTATATTTGCGTATAATTTGATGCAAACTGCATAGTGCCAGATCTGCCGTCACATAATGCGCCGACAGATCTGGGTCAGTAGAACAAACAACATAGATCCTGATCTGCTGGCGCATTATGCGACAGCAGATCAGGATCTATGTTTTTTGCATTTAGACTTTGAAATATATTTCAAAGGTAAAATATGGTCCAGTCAAAAAAATTTTTTTTATAAATGATTAGTGTGTATGTGAATATATATATATATATATATATATATATATATATATATATATATATATATATATATATGTGTGTGTGTGTGTGTGTGCGTATACTTGTAAGACTAATTGATCAAACTTAAGTCTGTAGCTATTTCTGCTTGTAAAACAAAGTGCCAAATTGACTGTTCGATTTCAGAAAGATTTGAGATGTCTCGATTACTGTTTATATAAGTAATTTACATGCAAATTGACATACAGAATTTCCTGCCTCCAACAACTTTACACCTAATGTAATATTTCTGCTCCTCGGTTGTGTTTTTATTTGTCATTTTTATGTATCATTTTGATGTACAGTGTTCCTCAATCTTATTCCAAAAATAAAAAAGAATACAAAAATGTTACCCCCACCCCACCCCCAAAAAGTGTATAAGTAGGGGGATCGTGAAATATCGTTGGGGGGGGGGGACGTAAGGGTGGGGGTTGGGGGCATAAACAAGTAAGCGAGGGGTCTGTGGGACGGAACCCAAGGTGGGAGTCCAAGGGGCGAAGCCCCCAGAGGCTTCTGCATTTTAAGCGTTTCCATGGGCATAATTTTAACCATCTAACTGTAAAGAAAACTTGCTCTAGGAAACATTCCAGTCGTTTCGCATTAATTTTTTGTTGTTGTTTTTTTTTTTTTTTTTTGGAAGGGGGAGGGGGGCTGCCGGCTTGGGCCCCCCATCCCTTCCAGATCCACCCCTATAAAATATAGAATATATCTTATAAAATAGACAATTTTATAAGATATCTAGTAAACTTTATGATATATCTTATATTGTTTACGAGATACATAGTTTTTCGAATAAATCCCTCCTTTTTTTGTTGCCTGGGGCCACTTTTTATGGGGCATGTTCAAATGTTTCGGAAATGAATGGGGATGATATCTATCTATATAAATACGAATAAATAATATTATCATACAGGTTAGAAATTTTTTACGTAGATTCGAACCCGGGTTCGCGGGTTACTACACCCATCGCCTTGCCTGCACGCTCCAACCCCCATCCCCCCTCGACCATGCACACATCAAGCATTCTCCTGTATGATCCAGGATAGCACTTTCCGCTCTGTTTGGCGAATATTTGTATAATTGTTCTCTCTCTCTCTCTCTCTCTCTCTCTCTCTCTCTCTCTCTCTCTCTCTCTCTCTCTCTCTCTCTCTCTTTATATATATATATATATATATATATATATATATATATATATATATATATATATATATATATATATATATATATATATATATATATATATATATATATAATGTTTCGATATTAGATCAGCATTTGTAAGGACCAGTTTCAGATTAAAAATGCACCCGGATCTTGAAAGTAGACTATAAAACATTGCGTCTTTATTGATTAAACAAGTTTATGAATGTCGATGCAAGTGATTCCAAGAATTCTATTGCATTAATTAATGTTTACCATGGCTGTAAAGATAAAAATAAGTGCTTTCTATGTTAATTTTCTATTATAATGTTTAGAATGTACTCCAATCTCTCATTATAAGCAGGAGGATAGTTAAAACACACATTAAAAATATAGTCAACTTTATTATCACTTTTAAACATTTTGTATTAAAATATTTGCCTTGTACACACGCTTTTGAAAGGTATTTGCAAGATTCAGAACAAAGTAATCATTTTTGTTCAGCAGATCGTTTTACCTAGGGTCACGACTATCTGTGTGAGAGCACTTGAACTAGAAATGCTATCTTAATGCATGCGAAAAAGAGTTGGTGGATAATTAAATATTAAATCAGAGTAATGAGGAGTGCAAAGCAAACATATTGTGTCCCATACTCTTACAGTTGAACAACGCCATATATTTTATAGATGTTCTTCAGGAAGTAGGTTATTTAAATTTTCACGAGGATTCACGTTCTTATGGTTTTGTAAAGCGATCTGTCTGTGAGAAACATGAGTGTGTATTTAGGAGTGATAAATAATAATAAACAGTCTTCTTGTTTCTTTTTTATCTTTCTATTTCTTATCATCCTTGCATCGATAGTCGTTATCTAGAGTCAGTGACACGAGACTTCGCATAGCATGGCTGTACAAAGCCATACATAACATCAAAAGTAGACTTTACTTCACGTATACAATTGCGATTAATTCATTAAATTGTACTTTCTATCAACTTACTCTAATAATTATTCTACCTATTCTACAATCAGTTTTTTTTATTTATAACGAGGGTTTTATTTATAAACAGGGGATTTATTTGTTTATAGACGCACATGAGAACTTGTTACCAGAATGAAATGATTACAATTTGTGAAGACTGGCCTGTAGAGCAGAGAAATCTATTCCATTGATTTAATTAAAAATGTTAAATAGGTGCCGATGTTATGACGTATTTAGAACCAATTATTCGTCTCAGAATATTTGTATTTGTCAGAGCCTCTGTTACAACTTTAAAGGGACTGTTTACGTATTATCTTGAATGTGGATATAAAAAAAGGAAGAAAAAAATATAATTGAAAAGCACGTACATTTAAATATATCACATAAACGTATGGGATTTTGTGTTAATTCCAATCATATAAAGTCCATTTTTGCAATGCTATAGTGCTATGAAGCTATGAGAAATTTAACGTAGATTCGTACCGACTGAAGTCGAATGTAAATGTTGGTGCCTGCATGGTTGCGTAGGGCGTGATCGGAAAGAAATACACATGTACACAAATAAATAAATAAACAATTCACGGATACACGCACGTACGGTGTGTACGTGAAAATAACACAACATCAGCGTTTGCCTACAATCACAGATATATTAGCAGATTGAGGAGAATAATGTCGATGGATATTGAAACACAGGTGCACACAGTATAAATATTATGTACATTCCTCGAACTAGTAGTGAAGATAATATACAGATTGTATATACTACACAGATAAATATACAACCCAATTGTTCTTAGAGCTGCCCGTGCAACATATCGGTCCTGTTAAGTTTCTTCTGAGTACCCCCGAAGGTATTACGCGTGCACATTTGCCATAAATGGAGACAAATGTGGGTTACTTGTTCGGTCTGAACGAGTAGAAATTTTCATCTTCTCAATACCAGATCTTTGCTATCGTGCACTATACAATTGTGAAATTAACAGGAGGTTCGTAACTTTATCAGACCATTTAAAACTAATATGTTTTCCATCGAACTATCTATCTTAAATTCTTCAATAATACATAAACGGTTCCATTAAACGATTAAGATTATTCATAAAGGTTTACAAGAATGACCTACCGATGTTAAAAATTTAAAGCTTATGATGAATTGAAATTCAAACTATTCAGATGATATCAGTGTAATCTGATTCTCTCCAAGCCATTATACCTTCCAACTCTAAAACAAAAGC
>JAQPZY010001551.1:407500-410000 GCA_029931535.1 Margaritifera margaritifera | reverse complement strand
AGAGAGAGAGAGAGAGAGAGAGAGAGAGAGCAAGCAAATATTAAAACACTGCGTATGTTTAATATACAGATCTGCCATTTATAAATATAGCATGTTATTTATGTACACCTGCCTAAAGGGGTATATAGTATTTTATTTTGTTGGAAGGATTGAATCGAAAATATTAAAAAAGTAGTAGTAAAATTACAATATAAATATGGTTTTTAAATCATTTCCATTCTAAATATAAAGATTATAATGTTTCAATATCAGGGTGCAATTTAGTATTTAAATAAAGATTAAAATAACATTCAGTGAAAGAGATAATGAATAAGGTTAATGTGAAAAATGAAACACATCTTACAAATTAATCCTGTGTAAAACCGGCGTTTATGTGAATTAGACAAGTAAATCATAAAATAATTACAGCTTGTCTCACTTCATTCCCATATATAGCCAATTTGCACATATATTAATATCGTTATCTTAAATACATATGAGACAGTGACGTCCGTGTCGTCATCATCAGTTCTAAAAATGACATTAGCAGCCTTAATAGCTTGCAAGAGCGTGTATTCGTTTTGTTCTAAAATACAGCAAAGAGGATTTAATGACCGTACTAGATTTAAATTGCTTTTACTTCGGAATAGAAAGTTTTATTATCTTCTGAAATCTAATAATATTTATTCCATTAATTGCTTAATGATGCACCAATACAAGGGCTATAAGTTTCTGATATCAAAGGCGATCAGAGGTTACTAGAGAAAGAACGTTAGTTTTGAGCGATAGCAATTAAACCGTAAAGAGCGCCAATACTATTTTAAGAAGAGCATATTGCAACAAAATACTGGAATACTGGGTGTTGGATATATATATATATATATATATATATATATATATATATATAAAGGTCAGATATACTCGAGCATACCACTATATTAAACATTACATTCTTAAACGGTATACGTTCGTTTTTAATCTCCGCCCAACTGCAAACAACGTAGACCCTAACCCATTGTCTCATAATACACCGGCTGATCAGTTCGATCTCTTTAAGCTATCAAACAAACGTAACCCATGACCATATACAACGGCTGATCAAAGCTCTACTCTGTTTTCAGTCGGGAACTAGGCGTTTATCACGGGTTAGGACGATATTTAAGTTAGAGAATTATATAAGAAAATACTGGGTGTTGTACATTTTAAGAGAGGCAAATTACTATTTACGAGTCAAAGACTAGAATAAAGAACACAAATTTTCAAACACTGGAATATAATGTCCTCCACTTCAATTGGAGGTTTTCTCCCCCCCCCCCCCCCTCTCTCTCTCTCGGTAGATATAACGTTTTACACGATGTAGTTGATATCGCGCAATTTAACATGTAACATAAAAACTTCAACAGTGTGTTTCTTAGTGAATTAGAAATTACCTGCAAAAATATATTTGCTCTCGCTAAAGAATAAATAACATGTGTACAGTTAAGACCGTCAGGGTAGAAGTCTGGGTAATTTGAGCTACTTATGCTGCCCAAAGCATCTGCGTTGTAGTAAAATCTGCAACCTAGATAAATGGAGAAAAAATACGATTTTTAATGAATACTTAAATTTACTCGTGACTTATTCAGATATATAAATAGATAGATAGATGGACCTGTAGGTAGATCTTTTGTTAGGTACATAGGTAGATGGATATATATACATAGGTAGATGGATATATATATATATATATATATATATATATATATATATATATATATATACATATTTAGATTTATATATATATATATATATATATATATATATATATATAGATATAGATATATATAAAATGACAGATAGATAGATAGATAGATAGATAGATAGATAGATAGATAGATAGATAGATAGATAGATAGATAGATAGGTAGGTAGGAAGGTATGTAGATGGATCAATGGAGGACGAGGAGGAAGGAAGGATATATATATATATATATATATATATATATATATATATATATATATATATATATATATATATATATATATATACATACATACAGATAGACAGATAGAGATAGTAAAATATTTGCAAAAGGGGAAAATGTTCCGGTTATTTTTCTATATCACAAAATATGTTGCAGGTGATCGTATCACTGATCCCAATAAGTAATGAAGTCCCCTAATAGGATAATTCATGATCAGACTACTTTTGCTCTGATCATGATAATAACACGTATGCATACTTTTATTGTCTCTATTTGCAAACCCCTAAGAAAGACCCTGAAAATTGTCTCCCTTGTTCTGAACGCTAGGTGTCAGGCGTGTGATTAATCTATGGAGCATGGATATTAGTCTTATTGTTTTTAATTGATATGTGTCGATATTGCTGGTTTCGCTCCCTATTTGCTTTAATTTGAGAAAAAAAGGAAAACGGTGGTTATATCTATGAATAAAATGCATGACTATTTACCAATTTCCACTGTCACTGATTTAGAAAGATATGACAGACTATGACTTGCGATGGTTCAGTTATATTGATGAG